>WBNM01043315.1:0-83375 GCA_013399055.1 Ramphastos sulfuratus | reverse complement strand
AAAAAAAAAAAAAAAAAAAAAGAGATGAGGAAGCAGGGATTTTTAAATGCTTCCTGTAGACTTTAATATATGCCATTTTTTCACCCCGTCTATAATTAGCTTCGGGTTTGGCAGACTTGGAAGCTGTAGGTATGCTGAAAAATCCCAACTACATTTTGTGAAACAGAAGTTATATTCTAGTCAGACCATGCAAATTGTGGAGAGCAGCAGAAGTAAAAATAACACCATACACTTTTGTAGTTTGTCTTACAAGCTCCCTTCAGAATAGTGTTTCACTTCCTATGAATTAAGGGAAGAGCAGAGAGGTTTCTAATTGCGGAAGTGACCTTTATTTCACGGTTTTGCATAAAACTGCTTTGAAAGATGTTCTGACTCCTGGCATACTTCAATCTGGTATACTAAAGAAAAACCTCTATGCAAGCAAACAACTCCCTCTTCACTGGGTTAGAATTTATGACAGAACCTTTCTTTCCAGTTACAACAGTCTGTGTCTGCTTGATGCTGCTCTTATAGACTTCTCTAAAATGACTGCATCTATCATGCGTACATCAGGAAGACAATCCGGATGTGAGTGGAATATCTCCTGTCGCCACTTATCATTCTGATTAATGGGGTAAGGAAACAAGCTGCAACAACATTACAATCTTGAAGAGACATTCCTGAACTATTCCACTGTGGAAACAATCAGGCTTTTTTCCTTTGCTGCCTGAATACCAACCTGCATTCTAATTTTAAGCAGTGTGCCCATCTTATATCTTCATTTTTAGACTTTTGTAAGCTTTATTAGGAAAATCTCTTATTGACATTTGTTTATGTGGTGCCAAAACTGGACACAGCATCATATTAAAAAAAACAAACAAAAAAACCCTCCTAGAAAGACATATTTCAAATAACCCAAAATAATTATTTTATATTAATGCTACAACGTTATTGCTAGGTACTACAGAAATAAAGGTCCCAAATCCCAGCTAGAGAATGATGCCCTCAGTGAACAGGAAAACGGATGTGCTTCTGTTCATCTGCCACATGGCTTGTCAACTTCAGCCATGCAAATCGTGCCACTTCTTTGGTCACTTTATAGCATTACTGAGTTATTTAATCTCACCACTGACAATTATGTTTTAGGGACAAACTTAGAGATACTGTTTCAGGAAAACACATTATGTCAGATGGCTGACTGTAGATGAGCTAAGTGCCACAAGTTTAAACTCTAGAGATAAGCACAGCAATGAAGAGCTTAAAAAATCCCAAACCACAAACAGCCCTTCCCCTAAAGGTTTAAAAAAAACAAGAAAAAACAAACACAAAAAGACAGTTCCTAAGGACAACAAAAATGTGTAAGGAAAACAATCTTCACTCCACTGTGTCTCCAGTGGTCATTTCATTGCTTAATTTTCAGAACACAGCCAACAGTACTTAATTGGACTGTTGAACAGGATATACTTAGTATAGTAAAAATTAGAAAAACATCACATCAGAAAGCACTATGTGGAATTTGTAACAGCTAACAACATGGAAAATTAACTGAACAGCTTACCAGTTTAGAATCTGCAAGTCACACAGTATCTCAGTTTAAAGCTCTGGCACATCAGACAATCTCTTTAAGGAAAAAAAAAAAAAGAAAATACACGGTTTTGACTTGTAAACTGGTGAAGACGAAACCAGCTCGATTTCACATACACAGCAGTGCCAGAGCAGAGCATTACTGGATGAGAATGAGGACTATATGAAAAGTAAGAGAGAAATGTTTGGATTCCTTCTGATTCTGTCACTTGGGAGAAGAAAAACAAAGATATCTGTGTTACAAAGAAATCTTTCCTTGCAGCTGAACACCTATCAGAAATTTTTTTGTTGTATGATAGCACCTGGCTTATGTGGTATAAAGCCCAGAGTAGGTCAGGTATCAGGAACAGTACACCTAGAAATATTTAGAAATGTATAGCTACATAGCATTTCTTTGTAGATCACAGATTGAAGAACATTTCTATCTGTATTCAGCTGTGTAGAAACCACATATAGAATGCTATTTTCAAATTAGTGAAGGACATCTCCAGACTAGGTAGCTGTTCATAAACTACAGGAAAAAACAAGAGTGTATGATAAAGGTTAAAATTAAAAGAATTAATAAAATGGCTGGAGAGTTAAAGCACATAGAAAGCAGAACAAAAATACTCAAATACACTGACAGAATAAGCTCTCATTTGGAAAAGGTTTACTTGGGTGACAGACTATTACTCTTTGACTCCTAACATCCAGGGAGTATTCAAAATCTATTTCCTCTTGAGGGTTGTAATGTTTGGACTACTAACTACCAAACTTTCTCTAGTAGATCTGACCTTGGAGAGACAATAAAAATTTCTGATAGTATCTCTGAGCTTCAAGAGTGTGTTGTGAGGCTTTGTATCAGTTCTACACATGAACATGGTAATCCTGTTGTACTGCAAATTGGGCTAAGTGTTGACAAATAAGGGGCTAGATCACAGAGATGCCTGCATCAGGGGAGGGCAGAAAAAATGACAAGTGTATCTTGCACAGGGGTAGACAAATAACTAGAGTGTCTCTGTCTCTAAGAGGTATAAAATGAGGAAGGAATAGGAAATGTGTGCTTTCACTTTTCTGCTTGGAACTCCTTCACTCTTTCTGCTAGCATAGAATCAGTGTCACCACAGAGAAGGCAGGTCCGTGGAGACAAACAAGATACATCCAAAAGCATAAGTGGGTAAACGGCAGAGGTGCCTTTTCTGGCAGGAGAGAAAACATAGAAGCACTGTATGACCACACAAGTAAAGAAAGTTTGATCTGCAGAGGCAGGATTAAGGTAGATGTTTAAAGATGATGTAAAATAAACTCCAGAAGAAAAATCCAGTCTCCCTGCCCAGCAGGTTTCTCCACACAGCAGCATTTGACTTTCAAAGTAAGGGAGATTATTATCTTTGGGCACTAGGAAGGTAAACTGTTAAAAGCTGCAAAAAGTTGTTCTCTTAACAGTAGCTTGAGAAAACTCAATTTGAGAAAACTAAAATTGATTACCTCAAAGAAAAGGAAACAAAGTCAAACTTAAAAAGTGCATTGTTACCTTTCGGAAAAAGGGCTAAAAGAAAGGCTCAAAGAAAAAGGGATACTGTGAGACAGAAAGCTAGCAACCATGTTTGGAATGAACTATAAAAGCAAAGACCAACCTAATCCATAAGCAAAAGCAGGTATGGCAAAGGGCTAAAAGGCACCCTAAATATTAATTAGCTTATTTCCCTAACAGTTTCATACTAAGTTGCTGCCATTAGTTTCACAGACTGATCTAGAAGCAGAGACCAAAAGGTAAAGGGTAAAGGACTGAGAGAGACACTTAAATCTTTAAGTGGGAAGATCACCTTCACCTCCGATCTTGGAACTCCACAGTGAAAATGACATACTAGTAACCTATGCTAAGAATTAAAATGACACCTCCCCTACCCCTCACCCCCCTGAAAGTCTTCTGTATTTGCATGTATCTCAACCTACCACCAATTTGGTTTAACTGTTCCATAGAGAATGTCTCAGAAAAGCTGAGCAACATACCTCGCAAACCCACAGCAGTACTAAAAGATTGTTCCTTACAAGAATCTCTTCTATTTGAACATGCAAGTGATGAAAGTTTAGCTAGGAATAGAACAGTGATATTAAAAAGAAATTTGGAGCTTCTACCATGAAGCATCACTTATAGTTTATACAGATTCAGAAGCACAGAACAGACCTCTGGCAGTACTCATTGACACAGGGAGATGGACGTTAAGGAGAAGCAAGAGCATATACTGTTTCTTTGGTGATAGATGTTGACAGCTGAGGGAGCAGTGGCTTGCTGAGCTATGTAAAGATGAAATGACAGTAAAGACCCACTCTCTTCTCCTAAGGGAATGCTGCTAATGTTATTTAACACTGAAAGGAGATGTATACTGCTTTCAAAGGTATGGCAGAACAGTGCAGAGGAACTACTTACAGTATCAGTGTGTCCAGGGTGGCCATTTTAGTTGCTTCTCTTCATCACACAGAAATTGTCAGAAAGGCAAGTCAAAAATGTACAAATTTGAGGTGAGATGCTGAGACAAAGGCAAGTAGAAGAAATTGTCCTTGTAATGTCATTGAAGGGTATTCAAAGCTCTAGTTCTGCAAGGCAATGCCTGACCACTAGAGAATAAACTCATCTGGATTGGTGGACTGAGCACACAGGAATGCAAGATTTTCTCATGTCTGCTACTGGAACTTTAATTAAATGGGGCATGGAAAGCCAAGGTTCTGCATTTTTTTGAAAGTGCCTTAGTGCCAGCCAGCAGCAGAGTCCACAGCCCAAGCCTCAGCCCATCCACCTTGCCAAACTGCAAGCTGCAAATGCTCATCATTCCAGGAGAGCAGGATAAAGCAACTTGCTCCTGTCTTACAGCATAAATATATATATTTTTATCTGTCTTGTCAGCCAATGTCAGAAGCTATAGAATGCTGTTCTTTAATTATCTGCTCAGGCTGCTGTTCTCTCATTTTGATGAAATATTTTGGTGTTGCTCTGGCAGCACAAACAAGTCTTAACAAGAGGTTCCTCTCCAAACAGTCTTGCCAGCTCATTGTGGAGGTTATGTCTAACCACATAGAAGAAAAGAGGGTTATCAGGAGTAGTCAACATTGATTTACCAAGGGAAGATCTTGCTTAACTAACCTGATAGCCTTCTATCCATATACCATATACCATAGGCATATCATAGAAATAGGTAGACAAAGGAAGGGCTCTGGATGTCATCTACCTTGACTTCAGCAAGGCTTCTGATACTGTCTCCCACAATATCCTCATAAATAAGCTCAAGAGATGTGGCATAGATGGCTGGTCTGTGAGGTGGATTGAAAACTGGCTCCACAACAGAGTTCAGAGAGTTGTCATCAATGGCACAGAATTGAGTTGGAGACCTGCAGCCAGTGGTGTTCCCCAGATATCAGTACTGGGTCCAGTTTTGTTCAGTATCTTTATCAATGACCTAGATGAGAGCCTTGAGTATACCCTCAGTAAGTTTGCTGATGATACAAAACCCGGGGGGGAGAGGCTAACAGCCCATCAGGCTGTGCTGCCATCCAACGAGATCAGGACAGGCTGGAGAGCTGGGTGAAGGCAAACCTTACGTAGTTCAATAAGGAAAAGTGCAAGGTCCTCCATCTCTGGAGGTATAATGACAGGCACCACTACAGTTTGGGAGCAGTTCTGTGGAGAAAGACCTTGGAGTCCTGGTGGACAGCAAGTTCTGCATGGGTCAGCAATATGCCCTTGTGGCCAAGAGAGCCAATGACATGCTAGGGTGAATCAGGAAAAGTGTGGCCAGCAGATTTAGAGAGGTTCTTCTTCCCCTCTACTCTGCCCTGGTGACACCACACCTGGAATACTGTGTCCAGTTTTGGGCTCCTCAATTCAAGAGAGACAGGGACCTGCTGGAAAGAGTCCAGCAGAGAGCCACAAGGATGACTGGAGAACTTGAACATCAGCCCTATGAAGAGAGATTGAGAAACCTGGGGCTGTTTAGTCTGGAGAACGGAAAACTGAGAGGAGATCTTATCAGTGTATACAAATATCTGAGGGGTGGGTGTCAAGTAGATGGGGCCAGTCTCTTTTTGCTGGTCAGCAGAAATAAGACAAGCAGTAACGGCTACAAATTGGAACACGGAAGGGTTCAGCTCAACATGAGGAGAAACTTCTTTAAAGTGAGGGTCACAGGGCACTGGAACAGGCTGCCCAGAGAGGCTGTGGAGTCTTCTTCTCTGGAGACTTTCAAAACCTGCCTGGATTCATTCCTGAGTAAACTACCCTGGGTGATCCTGCCTTGGCAGGGAGGTTGGACTCAATGATCTCTGGAGGTCCCTCCCAACCTCTGAAGTTCTGTGATTCTGTAATAGTAGCATTACTGTTGGCATCTATTTAATACTTATATTATTTGAAAATATCTATCTTCAGAATATTTGCTTCCACCTGTGTAGTGCACCATCAGTCACAGATGACTGGGGAAGGCCTGCAAACATCAAAACAATCTGAAGAGGCTGCACATTGGAACACCAGAGAAGCAAAACTGTCTTTTGCTCTTTCATCTCTTCTTTTTCCACTTGCTATCTAAATATTTTTTCTTACTACAGTCAACTAACAATCTTTTATTAACTTTTCTTTTTATATTTCTTATTATTTTTTACCACTTCTCTCCTTCCCCTTCTATCTTCAAACTTTCCAAGTGTTATTCATAGCATTTTGATACTATTAAGAAAGAAGATTATCAGAATATGTTAATTTGACTGTTCCCTCTGCTAATATGACATTCAAACCGTCGCTTCACTCACTTTACTGAAAGCAGGGTCATAATGAACTCTTAAGAATGATGCTTGCAAGTTGATGGCATTTCAGCTTCAGTGCTGAGTATCAAATAAATATTTATGCCTTATAGTTTGAAATTAAAGCATTAAATATAAAATAATTCATGAAATTAAATACATAAAATGTTCTTTTTGCATTACAGTGATAATTTTAGAATTTTAGAATTAAATGCCTTTATAATCCTGTCAATTAGACTTCACTGTTCCTTTGAAGAAGAGCCTTGAAAAATACAGGAAAAAAAGCAGAGAATTTATCTTGTACTTCCTCTTAGTATGTTTCAAAATTGAAAAGTTATGGTTATTAGAATATGAATATTCTAAAGAATTTAATCTGTAAGAAATAAATCATTTTTTCCCCTAAGAAGTGTATTATATTACTTAGAAAAGAAATCAACCTCAATTTACTTGTTCATCAATGACACATCCATCATCAATTATAATGCTTTATTTTGGCATTTTCCTCCCTTTTTATTGTTGTGCTAATGCCTTCTCAGTCAGCTTAAACAACAGTTTTGGAAATGGTTATGTAAATACATCTCTCCTCCTACCTAAGTATTTGTAATTCCTTTCATTTAGAACTAAGCTTATCTAAATTATCCACACAACTTACAAAGTCAATGATGGGGTTGTATTAGCAAGTGATAACTGATGTGCTTAGGGAAATCAGAGATGCAGAAAGGGTAGAAAACAGAAGGGCTTTGGGTGACTTAACAGGTGAAATGTTTGGATGGTACCAGTGATTGTTTTGCAGAGAAGTCGGCTAGGGAAGCAGGAGGAGTAAATGCTACTGAGCTGGTACCAAGTAGACACTTGGTGCAAAACCTTGCAGCAGGAGTTGCTTTTTAGCAGTGACTATAACACACTTAAGATTCAAGTTCTTTATAGAAGAAATGTTTGCTAAAATAATCCAGCACAACCATGTCAACCTTCAGAAAGGGGACCTATGGGGAAAAAAACAGGAAGTTCTTTTAACAACAAGCCATAGTTTTTAATGATAAGTGGTAGAACAGAGAATGAAGTCCTTAACAGACATAGCACAGAGACTATTAATAGAGACAATACTGGAAACATGATGGTAATGCATTTATTTTGTTAGGAAGAGCAAAAAAAGCCAGTGTGATTATGAGCAAACTAAAAGAGATTACTAGAACCTAAACTAGGCACCACTCAAAAAGTCGAATATACAAGCTGAAGAGAATCATAAGGACCATAAAGTCCAGCAGATTAAAGGTAAAAATGCCATTAGATAAGAAAAATCAGTTTAAGTAGTGCCTAGTAAAAGGAATTCAAACCAGTTGTAAATCCTTCTTCCAGCTGACCAGGAACACTAAGCCCACCAGACAGTCCAGCAGGGCAAAGTGATGCTAGGGCAAGCCATGGAGTTCTTTTGGGCTAGATGTCACTGTGGAGGAACTAAACAAACTCTCTGCATTGTACACATCTTAGAAGCAGCAAGTAGTTCTCATACCAGGGCCCTCACAAGCAAGCATCTGTGCATTTGGGAACACAGTGAAGCTCAGTAAAGAATCTGTCTGAAACTAAATTAAGCATAAAAGAGGTAATGAAACCCATAATCAAAATGAACACCAACAAATTGCCAGGACAGGACTGCATTTACCCAAGAGAGCAATGGAGAATGAAATAGGTGAATTGCTAGTAATATGTGACCTTCATTGAAGATTATCTTGGTACATGAAGACCTGAAAGCTGCAAACCAATAACTAAAATATGCTTTGATGAACAACAGGTCTGTAATCCTCATCTCTGTACCAGCAAAAATACTATCAGTGGACATCTAGCTAAGCCTGCTTGGGAAGAGACAAATGGTGTTAAACCAAATTCCACCTTTAAAACTCTCAACTTTCTGAAGCAGTCAGCAAGCACAGGCATAAGGGTAATTCAGCTGATTCAGTCTGCATGGGTACTCAAGAGGTTTTTAAGTGCAACCTCACCAATGTTTTAAGGAAGATGATGATAGGTCCTCAGACAGTTGCCTGACAGCATAGAGAGATGGGAATTGGTGTACAACTAAACAACACGTCTAACAACACAAAGAGACCACAAAGTACTCTTAATACCACATTCAGAAGTGAAAAGCAACAAGCAAGCAGAATGGTTTATCTCTCAGTAACTCTCATACTCACATGCAGGGATTCCAAGAGGGCAGTGAAATCAAGGCTAGAAATAGCAGATACAGTATTTACTACTGACAACCCAGCAACAAGTTAGACTCAATCTCTGGAGGTCCCTTCCAACCCTTAACATTCTGTGCTGCTGTTATGTACAGAAATCAAATATGTATAGTCCATGGATTGAGCGACCACATTTCAACTCAACCATAACTCCTGCAAGCTGTGAAGGAAAGGACTCTGCTCTCAAGATCGCAGTGGAAAGAACAGTACTCAATTTCAGGATGCTCTGTAAGCTGACAGAGCCAAATCCAGACCACAGCATTTAGTTAATGTGCATAAACCACTGAATCCCAACTCTGCCCAAATCTGCCAGTTCGAGTTGTTTTCTCCTGGAATTAGATGGATAATAGAGTAATGCAAGAAGTACCTCTCCCTACCACACTCCTTGTGGAGCATGAAGGGAAAACAGGTATAAAAACATTGTCCCACACCTTTAATACATTTTAAGGCTTCCTGAAGAGCACACTGATTAAGACTTAAACTAGATCTCCGGATCATACAGAGAGCAACAAATTCTCTCCAGTTCAGGTGCACAATTCCTATTTGTGGATGTGATAGAACACATTTCAAATAATTTCTAAAGAAAATGAAAAACAGGTGAAGGGATCTCACTGGAACTTTTTGGGGAAATATTTAAGATCTCATAACAGAAACTTAAGCACAGATAGATCAGTTTTACATTTTAGTCAAAAAGTAGCATCTTTGGCTATAGAGTATCTTAAGTGACAGCAGGCATAGAAATTAAGCCAAGTCATCTATAGCGTACAAAGTCAGGGGAGAGATTCTTGTGTCATCCACTTGGACCATGCTTGGCTGATGAATGAGATCAACGGCATAAGAAAGAGCATAACTTGTCACTATTTCTGATATGCTGGCAACTGTATTTTTAAACAAGTAAAAGGTGACAGAGGATTCAAAGAAGGTAGAGTTACTAAATGATGCCTTCATCTCCATTTATGCTGCTGGAGACTGTCCTCAGGGAACCCTGACACCTGAGGCACCAGAGAAAAGCACAACAAAGGAGTCTTTTTGGTTGATAAGGAGGGGGTTAAGGAACAGCTGAGTAATCCAGACATCCTTAAGTTCACGGGTCCTGATGGCATCCACCCACAAGTACTGAGGCAGCTGCCACAGCTCATTACCAGACCACTCTCCACCATCTTCAGTAAGTCATGGTGGACAGGAGAGGTGCCTGAGGATTGGAGGTGGGCAAACATTACTCAAATCTTCAAAAAGGTTAAGAAGGAGGACCCAGGCAACTATAGACTGGTCAGTCTCACCTCCATCCCTGGAAAGGTAATGCAGCAACTTACCCTTGGTGCTGTCCTAAGACATATCAAGGAGAGTGGGGTCATTAGAGGCAGTCAACGTGGTTTTACCAAGGGGAAGTCATGTCTGACCAACCTGATAGCCTTTTGTGAGGACATAACCAGGTGGATTGATGATGGTAGAGCAGTGGATGTGGTTTATCTTGATTTCAGTAAAGCATTTGACACTCCCACAGCATCCTTCTGGCTAAACTGAGGCAGTGTGGTCTGGATGATCCGGTAGTGAGGTGGATTGGGAACTGGTTGAAAGAAAGAAGCCAGAGAGTTGTGTTCAATGGGATGGAGTCTAGTTGGAGACCTCTAACTAGTGGAGTTCCACAGGGGTCAGTGCTGGGACCAGTTCTGTTCAATATATTCATCAATGACCTCGATGAGGGCACAGAGTGCACTGTCAGCAAGTTTGCTGATGACACCAAACTGAGTGGAGTGGCTGCCACACCAGAAGGCTGTGCTGCCACTCAGCCAGACTTGGACAGGCTGGAGGGTTGGGCAAGGCAAAATTTAATGAAATTCAACACGGGCAAGTGTAGAGCCTTGCACCTTGGAAAAAACAACCCCAGGTGTCAGTATAGGTTGGGGACTGACCTGTTGGAAGGCATGGGAGGGGAAATGGATCTGGAGTGTCCTAGTGGATGGGAGTTTGATCATAAGCCAGCAGTGTGTTCCTGTGGCAAGAAGGGACAATGCCATTCCAGGGTCTATTAAAAGGGGTGTAGTTAGTAGGTCCAGAGAGGTTCTCCTTCCCCTCTACTCTGACCTGGTGATGCAGGTCTGGAGTACCATGTTCAGTTTTGGGTCCCTCAGTTCAAGAGACACATAGAACTGCTTGAGAGAGTGCAGCTCAGAGCCACAAAGATGATTAAGGGAATACAGCATCTCTCTTACAAGGAGACACTGAGGGAGCTGGGGCTCTGCTGCTTGGAAAAGAGCAGCCTAAGAGGTGACCTCATCAAGGTTTATAAATATGTAAAGGGTGAGTGCCAGGAGGATGGAGTAAGGTTCTGCTCAGTGATGCCCAAAGACAGGACAAGGGGCAATGAGTGGAAGCTGAGGCACAGGAAGTTCCACGTAAACATGAAGCCAGGTTTTTGCCATTGTGAGGGTGACAGGACACTGGAACAGGCTGCCCAGGGGTGTTGTAGAGTCTCCCTCTCTCTGCAGATATTCAATACCTGCCTGAACACATTCCTGTGTGATCTGGTATAGGTGGATCCTGCTCTGGCTGGGAGGTTGGACTGAATGATCTTTCGAGATCCTTTCCAGCCTCTGACATTTTGTGATTCTGTGTGTTTTAAAGGCAAAGTACAGGTGTGGCCATTTTAAAATGTTCTTTTTGTGTGTGTACTGCACTGGACACTTCTGCCCCAAGCACATCATGACCATTATGGCATTTTTTATAATGTTGAAAATGTCACCTTTATCACAGTGCTTTACTACCTAAATCTAGGAAGGACCCTTAATTTTTAATGCAATCCTTTATTTAAAATGTTTAACTCAATCATGGAAAAGTATAGCTGTAAGTAAAGAGAGTACAAGAATATTCGCATCTGATTTACAGTACTTATTTTCACCACTGAGGCACATATTCACTAAGATAGGAGTTACTTAGAAGGACTTTACTTCATCTTCTCCTCTCCATCAGCCTCCCCAATTACAGCACAAACAGGGATAGACTCTAAGGTTGTGAAGCCCTTCATCCAGATAGAAGTTTGGAGTGTGGACTAAACAAATCTATTATTGTGCAGCACCAAGGTATCACAGAATAACAGAGGCTGTAATTGACCTCTACAAATCATAGAATCATAGAGTCGTAGAATGGTAAGGTTGGAAGGGACCTCAAGGATCATCTAGTTCCAACACCCTGCCATAGGCAGGGACACCTCCCACTAGCACAAGTCACTCAAGGCCTCGTCCAACCTGGCCTTGAACACCTCCAGGGAGGGAGCAGCCACAACCTCCCTGGGCAACCTGTGCCAGTGTCTCACCACCCTCGCTGCAAACAACTTCCTCCTAACATTTGGTCTAAATCTCTCCTCTGCCAGTTTAAACCCATTGCCCCTCGTTCTGTCATTACAAGACCTTGTAAATAGTCCCTCCCCAGCCTTCCTGTAGGCCCCCTTCAGATACTGGAAGGCTACTATAAGGTCTCCTCAAAGTCTTCTCTTCTCCAAGCTGAAGAGCCTCAACTCTCTCAGCCTGTCCTCATAGCAGAGCTGCTCCAGCCCTCTGATCATCTTTGTGGCCCTCCTCTGGACCTGCTCCAACAGTTCCATGTCCTTCCTGTGCTGAGGGCTCCAGAACTGCACACAGTACTCCAGATGGGGTCTGATGAGAGCAAAGGCGCAGAATNTGACATCAGTTGCCCTTCCCTTGTCCACTGTCGCTGTGACTTCATCATAAAAAGCCACCAAATTTGTCAGGCAAGATTTGCCCTTGGTGAAGCCATGCTGGTTACCACCAATCACCTCTGCTTTGTTTTCCATTTGCCTTAGCAGAGCTTTCAGGAGGATCTGCTCCATGATCTTGCCAGGCACAGAGGTGAGACTGACTGGTCTGTAGCTCCCAGGGTCATCCTTTTTTCCTTTCTTGAAGATAAAGTCATAGTTCAACTCTCAGTTGCCCTTTTCCACCTGTTTTACTCAGGCACTGAGAATGACTTCCTATACAAGGTAGGATAATAGTATATATGGGTCAGTTGCCACGAGGCAGCTGACATCTGATGACAAGTTATTCCATACCCAATACAGGTCACTAGTGAGGCTGTAGAAGCAACAACTACTACAGTGCTTGCAGAGAGCAGCAGTCATTGAACATAGTGAAAAAGAAGATTTTAAAATCTCAAATGTTTAAAACAATTTTTTAATGAGAAACAGATGTCTACTCCATCCTCCTTCAAACCCCAGAAAAATCAGCTTGCAGAAATAGCGGAGTGCTGCTTCATATCTTCCTCTAGGCAAGCACATTACCTAGCTGTATTTTTTGAGATATGCACACACACGTATATAAGTATACACAACATAAATTTATAGAACAGACCTATAGGTTCATGTGGTAATTGCTTTTGTTTTTATTACTGTAGCAAAAAAAAACACACATTTGTAAAGGTTTATAGTGTCAATGGCACACAATTTCTTCACGAGTCTTGCAATATGTGCCATTTTTCTTCAACGCCCAGCTCCTAGAGCCAAGATGATTACAAGAGAATCTAAACCTCTACTCAAGTCTGTAGGTTTAATAACTGTAAAGAGAAAGCTTGTGAAAACATGGATCGATTGTTCCATACAGACTCAGAAATTGGAAGGCATACCAATTTTCTTTTGAACTGCAGAATTTTTCATTAAAATGGTTGAGAACAACCAGAATTCTGGAACAAGGGCTGGAAAATTCACTTACCAGCAGCAAACTGGAGACTCCCTGGTAAGAGCCATAACTCACCTGATCTTGTTAGAATTCAATTTCTATTTATCAGCTCTTTGTTTACAGGCTGATCTTTCAATAGTGAGAAATAAATAGAGGAAGCAAGAGAAGGAATATGCAACCTCACTGAACAAGACTTACTGTCACAGATATCCCATAGCAGGAGCTGAGGGGCACTCTGTCCTCGCCACAAAACACACACATGCAGGACCTTGTGCAGTGGCTGTTTCTGGCCAAGAATGCCAGTCCTCAGGAGTGAACTACACATCTTCTCAGACTTTGATGTCTTACATCCGTATCCTGTATCCATGAATCCATGAATAGGAAAAATGAATGTCTGTATGGTAGGAAGGAGAGGGCTGAAGAAACAGCCTCAGTCAAACCCAAGAGGCAAGTACGTCTACTATAACCACAAAGTTTAATGCAATGGCCTGCTATTAGCATTCTGGATCCAGGGTTGAGTGCATCTGCTTTGGGAAGGCAAAACACAAGTATTAAGGACTGGTACTGGTTGCTGTTAAGGGTTGAAAGCTGGGAACAAAGAAAGGGGCACTAGGAGCCAGAAAACTACAGGGAGATAAATAGGACTGCATGCATGCTAGAAATAGCCTTTGAAGAAGTAACAACTTATTTTTTTTCCATGGGATCATTGCCTCATCCACAGTGTTGGATGATCCTATGCTGGGAAAAAATGGAGGTGCAATGTTTGCAGGCTCCTTTGTTGCAGAAATTTTTACATTTGTTTCTAATGGGCAAGGCTGAGGGGGAAGGTCCAGGAAGGAAAACATGTAGCTGTGGAGGAATTGCATACTGTGCTGCTTTTTGGTTTTAATTCCTGCCTCACACTGAGCAAATACTTGAGATCAGGCTTTTCACAGGTGATGCCATGGTATTTTCTGTTTTTCATACGGTTCATACAAAATACAAATACAAAACACAGTTACAACAGATCAATGGAAGCCACACTTTCAAATTATGAAATTATGAATCAATTTTACTTTACAGAAAAAAACCCAAAATCTCAAATATTTGTGCTGCTTTGAAAGAGCCATATCTTGCTAAAAGGAGCAAAAATACCTCTTTTCAGTAACTCCTGATAGTAGGGGTTGGGTTCCCTTAGACAAAGAGATTTTAGTCAACCAATACTAGAGTATTTGGTGCCAGCATAATCTGAGCATGTGTAATGTAGTACAGGAGCAGGATATTATGTACCAGCAAAATCCAGCTCCAAAACAAATATCCAACCTCTCACTGCTAATAGGTACTGCATCAACTGGATACAGTTCACTTAGAAACCTTTTCAATAAGTGATGTGGGAAATGTGCCTTGCAGAGAAAAGTTCTCTGCTGGAATACTAAAATTGGTGCTTATTAGCCAGATAATTCTGTATTTAAAAAATGGAAGCATCAATTTATTTCTGAAATGCCTTCCAAGCATCCACAACAGCTTTCCCAAGGAAATGAGAGGGCTAAAAAACAGCTTCAACTCAGGCTGCAACCAGGATATGTTCTATTTTAAGCCTGTCTCTTGCCAATAACTACTGGACTAGGTATGCTGTGATTGTTGTAACAATTCAGAAGTCCAGCTCCAATGACAAAATACAGCTCAGGCATTGCTTTTAAAAGGGCCAATAGGACAGCCACCCAACAGTGTTTGTGAAATGCTACTCCTGAATAACACTCTCATTTGCATACATTGTATGATATAGCTCTGCGCTGTATAGCTTAGTACTTGTGCATTAATACTTGGGCCCTCATAAATTCAACAGACATAAGCCAGTTCTCAGGCAAAAATCAGTTATTGCCTAACTCAATAAAGAGTTGCTTCTCTGAAATACTATTGTTGTGATCAGCAAACCAAAATGTCAGAAAAACCTAGATCCTTGGTATGCAGGAATGCTTCAGCTGATGTATAAAACCTTTCTTTTACACACACACTCCTGCATTTTTTGCTGCAGAAGTAATTGCAAGAGTAGCAACAGCGAATGAATGCCTTCTTCAGGCAATGACCAAAGAGCTTCAGTAATGTGAACATTTCTACAATGCTCATAATCTACCTAAACTGTGACTTGGAGGACAAGAAGCAAGTTCAGTTTTCCCTCTACTCAGCCTTTGACCTCTATGCCAAAAAAACAGATGCAGTGATGGTTATCAGCACCAGCTCTAACAGTTTTAGCAGCATGGTCTCCTGTCCAGTAGGTATTGGACTCTGGCTATCAACACCATACAGTAGCACCATAAAGAACGCAGTGTCACTGCTATTTCCAACCTGAGCTGCTTTCAAACCACCAAAAAACTGTTGGGAGTTTTCCACCCGTTTTATCCATTCTAAGAAGCACAACCTCACAGCAGATGTGGTGCTTGGGAAATCCACAAACTCATGATGTTAGTATGCCTGGGACACAGAAGAGATCCCTGGGAAAAACTAAACCAAAAGGAAAATACACAATTTCCTACTCAAACGTCATCAAAAAAAGGTAAACTGCATACAGCAATGAAACAAGCAGTATTAACAATACTCTGACTATTGCATCATAGTGCAAGAGGTGTTAGATAACTTCAGGAAAGTCATACTCTAAAGTATGAAAACAAAAGTACCAACACCTGCTATACAGCAAAAAAAAAAAAAAAAAAAAATCTGTTCAGCACTAGGGCTCAGTTTAATTTTCTCCTCTACAAAGCCAAATGTTTCTCTTCTCAGGTTAGTGCTGGATGACTCAGAAACACGTGTATCTAAAGAACGCGCAAGCTGGAGAAGTGTGTGCACAGGAGTTTGCGGCCGTGTCTGTACTGCAGAGCAGGAATGATGCTGAGGATCTCAGGCCACTCTGCAGAGTCTGCACTTCCTGGCCCTGACAGCTGCATTAAATCTGTGGCTTTAAATTGTTTTAAGTCTGAAGCTTGAAAACTCAAGGAATCTGCAAAAAAATAACTACAAAATCATTAAGAGATTTCAAAACCAACTTATAAAATGGATAAATTCTCAGCTAGTGTAAACCAGCATAGGTCAACTGTAGACAGCTACACCAGCAGAGATCACAGTATCACCAAGGTTGGAGAGATGTTAATTTACAAGAATGATGTGCTATATAGACTGAAATGTTCACTTAATTTGGAGCACAACTTAGAATGATTAAACCTCAAATGATCTTGTGCTAGTACAGGATCTGAAAATTTTGCCTCACAAATTAAATACTTAACATATATACATACGGCACACTTGCTACAATTACTTCACCTTAAATAGTCTGGTGTGGGGAAAAAAAAAAAAGGAAAGAAACAACATATATCTGGTAGATATCATTAATAAAAGTGAACTAATCTCAATGGCAAGCCATCTTCAGAGTTTTAATAACCAGTGCATTTACCAACAACTAACCACAGGAAAAAATTATCAAAGTGTCCACACTGATGAGCTTTAAGTGCAATATGCATTCCAAGCTATGGGTAATTTTTTTCAAATTAATTCAGAAGCTGCAATACAACATAAATATCTCTGACAGCTTAATATGATTTTTTAAAAGATTTTAAAGCTTTAAAAAAATTTCAGTGATACATATTATATCTGCAAAGGCTTATTCCTCTCCATATTGACAGAAATCATAACACTGTCTTTGGCTTTAAATCCATAGTGACAGGAACTCAATTACCCAGTAATGCTCAGTTGTATACCTTCAGCCTTAATTGTATCATGACTGTGCAGTGTTAATACCTAAATACAATCTCAATTGAACGGTAGCCTAAAAAACAAATAAACCAAAAATGAAACCACAAAATAATAGAACAACTATGGACAACGTGTTTAATCTTAAAATACGGTGAGTATTTAATCAGTTCTGACACAGCTGAACTAAATAAAGCTCTTGTTCATTTGCCTGTCCTCAGATCATAAAGCTAATTGTTTTTAAAAAACTGGAAGATTCATAAATTTTCAATCAGAGCCAAGTAAAAACCACCTAAAAACAGGCTTTTTCTTTCACATAGTAGACATAGGCATCACGAAAGAGAAAACATTTTAAAACATATTAAAAACGTGAATGTTTTAACAATGGAGCAACTTTTATAACAGTCAACAACATGTTTTTTAATGAAATGGCAGCATAAACTGGGCTGTACCACTACAGCTCTAGAATGGGCAGATATTTATAATTTATGCTATGCTCCAACCACACTCCGCCAAAATGAAAGAAAATTATAAAGGAAAGCACTGCCGAGATTTTCTGTTCAAGAGTAGGAGAGTAAGATGTACTGCTACATGTGAGAGACGTAGAGTGAGAAAATTCTGGTAAAGATAATAAAAAAAGAAAAGCCTAAAAAAATCCCCCAACATTCATAAACCAAACAGTCTAGACAGAGTATCATCTTGATGTCGAAAACATCCAAAAATTATAGGATCTGCTTCTCACACCGTATGTTCTTCCCTCCTCCAGTTTCACCCTGATACTTAATTTAACTCATTCAAACACCCCTGCCAGAGAAAGTCAAAACAATGATGTCAAATTTAAGAAAATGCAGAAGGTGTTAAGCGATACAGTGCCAGTCTACATGGCAGGGCATTAAGAGCTAAGCTGAATACCAACCGCCTCACCTAGATAATGTTCAGTTACAAATAACTTTCCTCCATTAGTTCTTTTATTCATCTGCAACAGTATATTTTGGTTTTGTTTTAACAAGTCGTAAGATTTCGATTCACTTGTATGCTAAGGTCTGATATTTAAAAGAAAAGACATACACAAAACCCATGTCCGCTGATGTGTCACAACTGCCAGCGTCAAGTACAACAGCATTTCATTTTATGGTGAAAAGGCATCACAGGTACACTCTCTTGGTATATACATCTGTGCTTCCCAGTATGGAAAAATTTGCCCTTCTTGAATAACAGAAATACAAAGCAGGTATTAACTTACCTTTCGTCCATCACTTGCATGGCAGTTCACATTTAAAGGAGTCAATAAAGCCATCAGTTTTTCTTCATTACCACTCCTGTAAATGCAGAGTAGAGGATTATGGAAAGGGGGGAAGTAACAGAGGTCTCTGCAAAACATTTGCTAAAGAGCTGGATATCAACGTGTAGTAAAATAAAATTTGTACTCTGCCAGGTAGCATGTCAGATGGCTAAAGGATCTTCAGGACATTTCGAAATCAAGGATAAATATAGAAAAGCATATTAAATTTGCAGTTAAGTGTATTAGAAAAGATCATGCAAAAACATATCTTAATTTCTCTCCTTAACCTCATCTAGTATTTCCCTTATTTAATTTTACAGATCCTCTGAAAGCCATTTGCTGAATTAATTTTTTTGTCGCATAAGGCCCATAACATTCAAAACAGCTGCATACCATTATCTAGAAATTTTTTTTGAAAGGTTAACAGTCTATATAAAATGCTCTTGTGCTGGCAGAGAAAAGGATGAAAGCATCTTTGGAACATATGACTGAACTTTACACCTTTTGTATATAGGCTTCCTTATGCTCTGTTCAAAATACACCCTAAGGCAGCAGTAAAAACCAAAAGAAAAAAATCTAATATTTAAATTGCCCCTAAAAAGAACAGTCACGAAACGATGAAGAGGATTTCAGCAGCTTAAAAGCAAAAACTCAATATTAACCTTATAACCACCATACTAGGGGATTTCAATTACATAAACAGGCTTTTCCATTTCTACCAGACTCTAAAGTCCAAAGAGATTTATGCTAATGAAGTGGTTTGCTTGCATCATTTCATGGAAAAGCAATGGCAAAACACTACTGTTCTAAAAATCCTTTTTCCTCCCCTGCTTCCACCCCCAAAATATGCTTTATATTCTAAGCAGCACTCACCTAGCAGCTTCCAGGAGTTCGTCCTTCTTGTATTCACCTAAATGATTGCAAAATATCATGCTGTTAGCATTTGGCAGAAGACAGATTAAGAAATGCAGTAGGAAGCAAATACAGAATTAAAACAGAGAAGAGGAGAAAAAAGCCCACACCCCGCTGGGTGATGGAGCTGTGACGTTAGCCAGCTTGTGGAGGCAGCATCACCAGTACCTTGGAGACGGGCAGCAAATTGACGCATCTTCTTGTCCAATCCTCAGATGGAAAGGCTTTCTTCGGACAACCAATGACTGCAAGATCTTGTGTCCAGAAACACAGTCCCGCTGATAACAGCATGTCAGCTGAAGACAATGTCCCCACCCCCTGCTCTATTCAGTATGTCACATTATACTTGGGAAGCATAATAAATTCCGAGACAAAAGCGAGGCAGTGCAGCTTTTTAAAAGGTACAAATTACCGACCTCCAAAGCTCTACCTGCCTATTTGAATGGCAATATTAGACTGCAAGTTCTTCAGAAGAGCACTGACTATTAAAAAATTTCCAAATATTTTAACCGTTAGCCACTTTCCACAGAAATACGCATGTGAAATAAAAAGCACAGACAAAAGAGCATGAACTCTGCAAGAGATTTTATAACAAGACTCTAAGATTAGAGATAGCCACAAGTGATGTTAAAGAAACATTTACATTTGAAATTCTGAGTTCTAATAGACAATTCAGGAAGATTTTTGAATCACAGGATTAAAATTCCATGTGCGTACTTTAAAAATAGTGTAAAACAAGGTGACCTGTGGAAGTAAAATGGTATTTTACAAAGCTGAATCACTATGACATTGTGCAATAAAAAATTCGTGAAATTCAATTAACAAATCATAAAATCAGCATTTTAGCAGCTTTATACAGTCACAGAGCAGAGGGTATCCCAAGATACTGGAAGATGCAGGGTTGAAAAACATACCATATACCACCTGCCAGAGAATTAAAGCCTCTAACCACAACACTAATTAAAACAGGAAGATAAAAGTGTCCTGCATAAAAGGAAAAAAACCCCTTTGTGCTGCCTCCTATATGCGTTTGTAATAAGCCTCCAGCAAAACTGTCATTCCTGGTGAGGAAGGCCATCAGGCTATATGGGAAATGCCAGACTGGACCATGGCTAAACCGTAAGGCTTCTTAAGAAAAAGTATCCCTCAACAAAGAGCTTCTGGAGGCTGTGAGGAGGGTTAGAGTCCTCACCCTATCACAGCTCCTCCAGTTATTGGCAGAGGGTGACAAGAACCACAACGAAACCATCCTTCTTCAGGACCTTAAACAGCCCTGTTTAGTTCAGCATCCTATCTTCACCCATGGACAAGGAGGAAAAGGGAAGTACATACAGCCATGTACTTTCCATCCTCTCTTCCTGACTGCAGCTGAGGAACTCTCCAAGGCAGTATGTGCATCTCATCATATTGGCAAATTTTCCTTTCACAAGTTTGTTCAACTGCTTTCTGAAACATATTTAGCTTCTGGAATTCACAACAACCTGCAGCAATGAGTTCCACCATGCAACTCCCTCTTGCATGATGGGTCTTTCAATGCAGCAGTTTTGTGTTGCTGAACCCCAGCAATGGAGCAGATGAATTCAACAAAAAGGTGAAGAGCTGAAATTGGCATTTCAAATACAGACCATGAAGATTAATTTAGCTTTTGGAAGACTTTATAAATCTGTCTTAATGAAAATCTGATCATGAAACAAGTAAAATGACATAACTATTTGATTGGCTTTCTCTAGCCTACCACCCTCCAACTTCAGAGGGGCTTCCTGCCCACCACCAGCAATTGCCATTTCCTTTTCTATGGTACACATTCCTCTTGCTTTTCTTTTAATGAAGATAAAATATTGGGCACAGCTGTGAGTGTTTCAAATCAATGGTGAGTGAAAAGCTTTGGCTAGCATGAGATAAGGGGGGAAAAAAAAGAGAAAAATACAATTTATTACTACTGCATTACTTCTGTGACAATCTCAAACAGCTGGGTCTCCTGCAGGAAAGTTATTGGCCTGTATTATATCAAGACTTTAGGGACCTAATCAGATTAAAAGATCTGCTTGTACATTCTGGTTTGACAGTGCATCTAGGACTCCTAACCAGGCTTTTGAATACTATTAGGTTAGACAAGTGTACCAACATTTTCCCTTTGTGCTCAGTAAGTTGGTACTTTAAAACACAAAAACCCCTTCCTCAAGTCTCTCGAATAGAAAAAACATTACTGACCAACAGGCATGGAAAGCTGTGGCTTTTGGTTTAGGAAGTATGCTTTAGAATGCATGCCTAAGTAAAATCAATTATTTTTACTAAAAAACTCTTACAAGAAAGTATTTACAGATACTGTTGAAATTCATACAAGTGATTCTTGACATTCGTCACAGCTCTCCCATACTGGTCTGGGTTAGGAAAGTATCATCTTGTAATCAGCTGGCTTCATTACTCCCAAAGAGCAATTATTTTGCAAAGCAACATCTAACACTATACTGGTGCTTGCAGCACATCATCAGGTTTGCTAAAAACAGCCAAGTGCACTCCACAGGACTCTGCCCTCCTGAGTAGAGCAGGATGAAGGGGAACCCCTTGGCCATTCAGCAAGCAGGTGGTGGGCTGCCACCGAGCTGAAAAGGCTGGCTTACAGCACGAGGGAGAACTGGGCAGCATTGCCCGCAGGACCGGCTGCTTCTGTTGGCACAGGCTGTGCTCCCACCAGAGGGCTCTGCCAACACAGCTAAAGCCGCCTGGCTACGAAGTGTTATCAAAGGCCATCCTGCAGCACTTGGCCACAGCTACCTAATAAAATATTCATTTGCAAAGCATTTGAAAACAAACCATGCATGCTTGTGGCAGAGGTGAATTCCAAGTTCTGAGAGGAAGTATAGGAACAGAGACCATCAACCTCACATAATATTTCTGTTCAAAGAATGTCAAACTGTTTGACTTCAATGAAGCTAATAACATCAGCTCCTTTGGGCAGATTAGGATTTACGGTTTTGCAAAAGGGCATCTGCAGAACAAAGTGCAAGTAATAGCCTGAATTACTTTTCCAAATCTCTTAGCAGTTGCTAGAGAGATAAAAGTATTCTTCCAAGCACAGTGCAGAGGATTTTTCATAGCAATGTTTTGGATAGCACAGAGCATGTCTGCCACAGACATGAAAGTTACTGTTGTTAGGCCTTTGACACAGAAGACCAAAGGTGAAAACACAAAGATGCAAACAATTTTCACCTGTTTGCTCTCCAGCCCTTCCACTCTATCTTAGTTCAATCTGTTCTATCTTCCATTGCAAGCCTGGACAACACACTGCCACACCACCAGACAAATTCTGCCACAGTGGGTAGGAGAGAACTTGTAGGATGTGCCTCCTTTCTCCATTCAAGAGCCTTCAGAGCAAGAGACCAGAACAGCTGACATTTCCTCACCCGGTAGCCCACAAGAAGAGCACTGGGCTTTTTCACCTCTGTGTGCTGGGTAGCCTAGAGACAGTCAGCCTGGAAATTTCTGATGGCAAGGACAGAAAGGGTATGAAATGGGAATCAGAGAGAGCTATACCAGAATAGTATCCCTGTTTCTGTTAGACAAAAGTCAGTCAATAAGCTGGAACTGCTTAGTGTCTGGTATTCACTGAATCTGATCAAGTTCATTGCTTGCATCTTTTAAACCTTCATTTAAACCTTCATTTAAACCATGAAGTTCTGTATTTGCTCCCAGCTCCATTTAAGATAGAACAAGAAGGTCATCACTGATAACCTTAGATAATTAGTGTTTTCAAACACAGCTACCACCAGGCAGCTAACTAACCCTATCTGTTCCCTCCCTGAAGAAAACCAGTTATCTCCAAGGCCACTGATCATGTGCTGCGAACCACAGTGACCATGGCTCAACATGCTGTGCAGCCACTGTTGTACCTGGCTCTACCCACATTCTGCTGTAGCTGAGTAGCAGCAAATGCTTATTAACTCTCAGACATCGGTGGGTGCTTGTACTGGTGGTTAAGCAGATCAGTACCTGAAAGCTCAATTGGGATCTCAGTGGAAGACAGAAGTTGCCTTGCAAAGAGTAATAATGCGCTGATCTGCTGCTACTTTGAATCCAACCTCTGCAGGTTAAAGTAACTGAAGAGCAGCATTGTGCTGGAGACACATACAGTGTTTTTGCATGTGTCTGATTTGGGAGAACAAGACACAGGTGTACATCAGAGACGGGCTCCTAAGGAGAAAAGCTGTGGCCACAAAAGCACAACCACCCTACTGCAGCAAGTCACCATGAACTCTCTTCTACCACCATCCCATCCTTCCTGCTTCCCATCTTCAAGGCGGCATTTGCTGATTTTTGTGGTTCTTGGTGCCACATCATAATGTGGTGCTACACTGGGTTCACACTGAAAATCTAAGCGCAGCATAAAACAATTCCATTATTAGAGCATTACAAGGAATAATCAGCCAGTCGACTTCTAGCTTTAATTCACTAGCAAACTTTAAAATTGAAACTTACAAGTGTTTCTGATAAAAGAAAAAAAATATCCCAAATTCTGGGAAAACTCGTTTAATCAGGTGAAACAAGGTGTCAGTTTTCTACAGTGAGGACGATTCCTCTGAAGTTTGTATCAGATTAAAACAAGCTATTATCCAACAGAGCAGCAGACAATAATGGGAATAAAAATGGATGAAAATATTTTAAGCCAAACTGAAAATCCACAGAGGATGAACAAGCTGCATGTCGTATGGAATCACAGTTACAAATTTTAAACCCCAGACCACTAACAAACAGTGAAAAATTTTACATTAGCCAATGGTAACCTGCTTATGAGATGGGAGAAGAGGATGTGGGCCTGATGAATCTGCAACCATGGCTACAGGCTGGGGAAAGAAGATTCATGAAATGTTACAGAATGATTGAGGTCAAAGGGACCTCTGGAGGTCCTCTTGTGCCACCCCACTGCTCAAGCAGAGCCACCGACAGCAATGTGCCCAGGACTGTGTCTAGGTGACCTGTGAATCTCTCTGAGGATGCGATTTCCACAGCAACTCTGAGCAAACTCTACCAGTGCTCTGAGCCTGGCTCATTAACTTCTCAGGTGGCTCTCTCTTCATGACCTCCTATTTCTTTCTTGGCAGCTACAGGCCTACAGGTACTGGAAATCAGAGGTGAAATCTTACTCCATTAGAAAATATGGCAGTTTTGCATATGATTTGGACTATGTGCAGGCTACAGCTTGTTATAGGCTGCCTACCTTGAAAACAGGAACATGTCCTTTATGAAGATTGACAAGATATCTATGAACCACCCAGCAGGAGAGACAGTATCAGAATTGCCTCTTTTTCCTCATTTAAGCATTTCTGGTGCCTTTCCAACCAGGTGCTCTGTTAGCGCAGGCACATGGCTGCTGTGACAGCATCCTGGTGCAGCTGTGGAAGCTCAGAACTTGATTTTCCATCAGATTCACTATTTAATGTATCTCAGCCTGCAGCCATTCAAATCGGTCCCTGAGAATGAAAAGCCTGGGCAAGATGATGTTGGGAAGAGGGAGGGCAAATGAAGATTGCATTCGAGTTGGCACTGGTACAAAGAAAGTAATAGATGAACAAGAACTCAAACACACTTCAGCAAAGAAAGAAATTTCATAAAATAAATTAAAATATACTTTTCCTATGACTTTTTAAGACTTCACAGATGTATGAGTGAGAGCAGAAGGCTTTTAGTGCCTGTGACAAACCAGTGGGGGTTGTTTGCTGGAGGACAGTGTTGCCTGGGGATTTTTGTTTGTTTTCTGTGTCTGAGGTTTTTCTGGTGTTTGTTTGGTGGGGTTTTTGTTTGGTTTTAATACACTATTTTTCTAGCAAATAAATTTTACTGTGGCTGCTGCTGGAAGGTTCCAATCATGCTATTAAAATACTCATCAATTCCTTCTTCCCCATTTAACTTTTCTTATAAATAAAGCAACAGGGGAGATTAAAATACAGGGTTAAATCAGAACGAGGTATTTTTACTATCAAAAAAACACAAGGTTGTGGGAATAATTACCTGACAAGAAGAAAATATCAACAATAAGAGGTATGTTGAAATAATATTCTTTGTGAAAAGGCATTTAAACTAACTATTAGAAGTATAAAGAAACATATGAGAAGGGAGAGGAACAAAAATAACAACTTCAGATTTTATTACACTGCTTTACACTTTCCACTTGCTTAATGTTAATTTCTTTATGTCTCTTGCACTTCTCCACTCAGCTGTTTCTCACAAGTAACCAGGTAGATTTTACAAGCTAATAAGGCTCAACCAGCAACACAGCAAGTTTCTAATTTTAAGCTCTTGCCACAGATGCAAAACACCAAAAGAAACTCTATTTCATGCAAGAATGACAAAAATATAGCTCAGGGGATAATGTCTTCAAGAACAATTTGCAGACAAGAGGGAACATTATCAGGGAGGAAAGGTTTGGTATCTTGATTCTGCCTCTTCTGTTGAGGATGGGCCAGGAATTGTGCAGGTGGATTCCAATTTGAGGCACCTGGTGCCGTGGTCTAGTTGACTGGATAGGGCTGGGTGACAGGCTGGACTGGATGATCTCTTCCAACCTGGTTGATTCTATGAAATTAGCCATTTGTAACAGAAATTTGAAATTTCACTATTAGCTGAACTATTTTCAGGTGCTTTTAGTGACATGTTTTTAAGCAGAGGTGAAAATTAAAGAAACAATCAAAGAGCACTTTGTTTTGGCCACAACTCTACCAAACCACTCAGCTAGCAGCACCGTACCTCAAGTAATATTCAGAGCATTCCTGACTATTCTTCTAGAAATAGAAAACTGGATTTCCTCTAAGGCTTAGCAGAAAGTAGCATGTTGGGAAACCTGCAGTTTTGCACAGCACAGATTGGCAAAATCTCTGCTAAGGTCATAAGTGATGGAAAAGGTTCTTGTCTCTTGAAAGCACATATCAATTCAAAGCACATATACTACATAAACACATATAAGATACAGAGGTTATTAAATGTTGTGTTCATAAATTGCATGTATCTTACAGGGTTTGGTCACTAAGAAAGATTAAGTGGTATACCAAAACGAGACTTTGGTGCACATGCAATTATAGCACCATTAAGTATATTCAGCACATTATGTGCTGCTTTTCTCAAAAGAGCTCTTTTCAGTCATGCTGATCTATTTGTTAAAATATGTTATCAGATTTCTTCTAACCTGCAGTGGCAGGAAGGTGAAAAAGTTCCTTTGTCAGAAGGTTTCAAATTTTTTAACTCTTAAATCATAAGACACAAACATGAAGCTAAGTTAATTACAGCTGTCAAACAGAGGAATCTTCCTGAATGTGCAGGGAAAGGACAAAAAACACACCACACTGAAAGACTGTAATAAAAACACTCCAAAACCAAAACACCCCACAAACCAAGAACCCAACAAAGCAACCAAAAAAAAAAAAAAAAAAAAAAAATCTCCTACACTTACCCATCCCGTGGTAACCCATATAATCATATTGTCTTCAACAATGCTACAATACCCTAATATTTCTCTGAAACAATAAACCTGGCAAATCTACCACTCATTCTCTTTAGCATACCTGCAGAAGTAGCTTAAGTTTCCTCATGCTGCTTATAAAAATACCATGTGCACATCCATTTTTAGTTCATAGCATGAAAAATGTATTCTTTTCAACACAACTGTGCTATTTCAGAATGCTGTACTTGATGACACACCACCGCTCTTACCTGCCATGTCTTCGGACCAAGATTGGAGAAGGAAAAAGAATGGTATAATTTCAAGAGACTAGGAATAAAATCCAAACTTCTGCAATTCTAAACACAATGATCTGAGGGAAAAACTGAGGGGAATGAGGCTCATGTTTTCAACAAAGTTCAATACTCTGAGATCTCTTGTGAGATACATATGGAATTGGAAATTTGATTGTTTTTCTTCCCAGAGCTGCTGAGCCTTCCCTATCACCTACCCCTTCATGCTTAATGCAAAGGCAACATTCCCTTGGGTCCTGCCTTCCATTCATTTCTTTTATTAATTCTAGCTATCAGCAAAAACAAACTTCCACTGCAATTCCCACTACTCTGGCCATATCCCATTTTAATAACTAATAAACTGTGCCATTCAATTTTTCCAGCACCTACTTCTTGCTCATTTTTGATATGTCTGCATATGTATTTTCTCTTGGGATTTCTAAGAAATCTCTCCAAAGGAAGACAAAGGACTAAGAAATATTTTGTAGAATACTTGAGTATAGTAGAGGTAGATAGATAAACACGTAGTGTGTCCAGAACTGAGCAGAAGAACAAGCTGCTTTTCTATTAGTGTATCTTTCTAAAAAGCCACCTCCTTCAGCTGTCCTTCCAAGCAATCTCCTCAAGCAAAGAAATTATTTGATCCCCTAGAATATTCTCTAAAGAGAAATCACAGAAATGCTTGTTTATAACTTACACAAAGCATGGAAGAAAACTGAAAAATAATAAATATAAAACCCTCGGGAAAGCCGTATTGTATAAAAGTAAGCTCCAAAATTGTATTCCATCACCTAATCTTTCTGTGAAAAGAACTCCAAAGTGAACATGAGCAGACTCAATTTTGTAATCTCTCCGATTTTCCTATTTTAGATAAAACATGCTAGCAGGCTGGGCGCACTGTGTCTGAAAATCTATAGCTGGATTCAAAACTGAAGCATTTAGTTTTTTAAAAAAAAATCTATACTCTTTTAGATCCGGCAAGGATGACTGATTTTGCACAGGTTTCAAGAAGTGGGGATTTTTACTGTTTGCTAGGAAATTAATGAGAGACATAAAACATACACGTGTCACAGTATTTTTTTTCCAAACCACTTTTAAAAGTTTTTTACTGAATGCTATAGTCCTTTCTCTGTACATCTAAAGCTACCTCAAGTATCTAAACAACCTACAAGCTTGAGAAAACAGAGGCTGCCACCTTGTCAAAATGTACGCATGTTGCCACACTTGCCCTGCTGCACATACCCTGGAAGGAACCCAACTCCAGTTAAATTACTTCTCTACTTCCTAGACAAAAAGTAGGTAACATTTCCTACATCCGCTGGGCCACAAAATGGCGAGCAGAAGGAAGGGACTCCTTTGTAACTGGGGGAAACACAGGACAAACCTGCAGAATGCAGCAATGAAACCACCAAGCTGTAGTTCGTAAGTTAAAGAAAACGCTGCAGCATTGTTTTTATTACTAAGAGCAGAAACATTAAAGATATAAAGAGAGTCAACTTGGTTTTATGCAACACTTAAGCAAGGTAAACTTAAGTGCATCCATACCAGAAGAGTGTCAAAATTGGTGGAACAGATTTTGTTGTAGTGAACCATTTTGTCACAATGAACAATTTTGCCATGCCAAATAGGAAACTAGTTTGCCAACAGTTCACTTTAAATATTTTAAGAGCTATTTAACAAACGCAAAAAAACCCACCAAAACCCCAACCCACTACCAACCAACTAACACAAAAAACCCAAAACAAACCAAACAAAAAAAACCAAACAACAACCCAAAAACCAACCCCAAAAAAACCCCACCACCAAAACCCTACAACAATTCAAAAAAACCCCACTCAATAGCTTTTCCACTTATATTACAGTTGTACAACTCAGCTTTTTCTCACCTCTGTGGGCAAATTTTCCTTCCCTGTGGGTTGGTTTTGGCCACTTGAGTCAAAAGAACAGTCAGAAAATTAGGAAAAGCTTGGTACAATTTAGAGGAGAGAGGAAACAGTAGCATGACTAGAAACAAGACATGTGGATGGATATGAAAGACTTATCCCAGAGTCAAGAAGCGCTGTGTTTGACTTAGATCATCCTTCCCCTCCATCATCCTTCCCATCAGCTTTTGTGATATAAGGAATACATACTTAAAGGTGATCTTTTCCTTTGCTTTGTCTCAGTTTTTTAACCATAATCTTTAATGCCTTTTCTGAACACACATTTGCACTATCAGTGCTCAGTCACAGTAACTCAGAAGCAAGATTTGCCTGATCTGAGCAGTGATGTGGTCTCGGGCAAAAAGCTAGTTAGTGCCATACCTGTGACTAGAGGGGCAGAGTTTTCAAGAGGAAAGAAGGTTTGGATTTACAGAAAATGTTCCATGTCTAAGTCTGCAAAATATTATCCTCATTAAAAAAACCAACCAAACAAACAAAAAAACCCACACACAAAAAAACCCACACACAAAAAACCCCCAACCAAAACAAAGAACCAAAACAACAACAGCACCACCACCAAAAAGCGTTATTAAAATGCCAGCTAGGGGAAAATAAATTTGTTATTTACATTCAGGCACTTTTAGCTATTCCTGTTGAAGCAACATACAACAAGATGGAAAAACAGCAATTATAATAGCTAATGTAGATATATAGCTGGTCTAGCTGTGAAGGATGAGATTATTTACCAACAATGAAAGAATAATGTAATACCACAAACAAGTCAACTTTCGGAAACATTTTCAGTCCCCCTCACATCAACTTCACTGTTCTCACTGCTTTGCTAGTTAAATGGCTGATAGACTGTTTTGGTTGGAATGGAAACTGACTGACCACTTCAAACTTAAAGTATGTTACAGGCATTGTCCAAATGCCTCTTAAACACTGGCAAGCTTAGAACATCAATCACGTCTTCAGGATGCTTGTGTCAGCGTCTGACCACACTCTCAATAAATACTTGTCTTCTAATGTCAAGTCTGAACCTCCCCTGGTGCAACTTTGAACCTTTTCCATGTGTCCTATCATTGGATACCAGGAAGAAAAGGTCAGCACCTCCCTCTCCATTTCATTTCACCTTCTCAAGAAGTTGTAGAGAGCAAGGAGGTTGCCCTTCAGTGTCCTCTTCTCCAAACTAGACAAACCCAGAGACCTCAACTGCTCCTCATAGGATTATACATGATTTCTAAAATAAGCAAACAAAAAAACCCCAATCAACCACAATAACAAAACTCCCCAAAACAACCCAACAAAAGTCCACCCACCCAAGCCAAACAAAAAGAAACATAAAACAAATAAAAAGCAAAAACCAACAAAAAAATACAAGCAAACAGAAAAAGCTCCACACCACCAACCCTCTAACCAGAATAAAAAAACCCACCCACACAAAAACCAACCAACCAAAGAAACAAACACCACCACCACACCAAAAACAAACAAACAAAAAGCCCATTAAAAAAAAAAAAAACAAAAACAAAACACCAAACAAAACCTATACAAAAAACTCCCCAAACTGAAAAAAAACAAACAACAAACCCAAACAATCGCTGGTCTAGGTGACATGGTTCACCATGAAGACTGGAAGCAGAACAGCAAAAGAATTAAAATGAAAGCTGATAGAAGGAAAGAGACACTAGGGTTCATTGAAGACAAAAGCTTTAGTTCAGACTGTTGTCACGTTTCGCCTTCACAGGAGCATTCATTCTTCAATTTCTCGTTTATGCAAAGAAAATTTCATCTTATGCAATACAGGGCTGCCTGTTTGAGGGAGACCCTATACAAGATGACTCTTCAGAAGATTATTACATAAACTAGTCACCAGTTAACATGCAGGCTTGACACTATTGCTACACCAAGTGCTTGTCATTTCTATTGCACCGGAAAACTATATACATGAATAAAGCACCTTCTAAACCAGATGTTCCTTCTTCATTGAAGACCAGACAGGAAATACATAAAAACTATACCCTCAGCATGACAGTTCTGCAGGTTTCTCTGCAGACCTGCAGTGCATGTTATGTTCTGCACAAAGCAGTAAAATATACTGCTTTCCATTATCAGTTACTTTCATTAACTCTCACTAGATTTAAAGACTTGGCTTATCTCAAATAATTCTAAATATAATTGGTCAAAACGTATTGTTACATTTCTCATTCATGACAACTATTAATGACCTTAAATATCACCAAGAAAAATATAGTCAAATTATTCTCTTATTATGTAATAGGATGACCAACAGCTCCTAAAAAAGCCTATTTTGCCAATGGCTTTATTTCAAAGTTACTGAGGTACACTTAATTTTTAGCTTAAATTAAAAAAAAAAAAAAAAAGAGGTATTTTAAAGCCCTGTTTGACCTAAAATGAAAGGACCATGCAAGAGATAATGCAGGTTTTCTCCACCATGTCCTAGCTGCATTAGTTCAGCACAAGCCAACTCAGTATTACCACTCCTTTCAGAGAACATAAACCATCAAAAAGTAATACTGTACCTTCCCCACCACCAGCTCAGGATTCCTGCTTATGTTTTTGTTAGAACCCAGTAACTGACGCAGGACATGGAAAGATCTACTAGTGAGAGATCCAGTTTCCCGATGCCAACTCTCATTTTTTACATTCTCTGAGCATACTTCAGAAGACAAGAGCAAAGACAAGTTATAAGAGAACTGGGTCTGTCTTCAGACAATGAAAACTGCAGGGAAGACGACCAAACTCCTAGAGAAAGGACAGCTCTCACTGGATCATATTGTGACATTAAAACAATCCCAGCATGTAATGGGGAGCATAACATCCTTCACACTACAGTCAAAAAGTGGTTTTGTGCTTGGATGAAAGACAAGGCTGAAGAGGAAGAGACAAGGAAATATTCAAAGGGATGGAATATTGTTTCCAGTGTCCCCTTTTCTGTTCAATAGCCAGGCCATCAGCCCTGACTCCTGCTGATGGGCTGTCTAGTTATCAAGTCTGCCTCTGATTTTTGACAACATAGTTTATATATTTACCACTTTTGCCTAAACAGAAGGCTATGCTTAGATATGGAAGGCCTTAACATTCTTACACATACAGATGGTGCTTCATGAGAAAACTCCCATCTAAGAATCAGTAGTGTCCTCTGGCAACTTGAAACATACTTGGAAGTATGGTACTTGCAGCTTTTAGGGAGGAATCCTTGGCCCAGGAAGGAGGGTCTTTGCAAACAGTCACACACTTTTCCTTCTCTTTTTTCTCACCTTCGCCAAGATGCAAAGAGAATATCCTATACGGGAAGGTACAGCTGCTTATTATAAAGAACCACAATGCACTCAAGTCATAACTTATTTTCCCTCTGACTTCCTACATGTCCAGAAGAAAAACACTCAGCTACCATCTTGCAGTAACACAGGCAAACAGAAGTGAGTGAGTTCTTGAGATGGTGCTAACATTTTCCCTGCTAGTGATCCTTGGATAGCTCAACATGATTTCAAGATGGAAAAAAAGATCCATGAAATGCAAGATATACTGGGTAATTAGACCAACAATTTCAGGAACACTGCTTAGAGTTCTCATCTAACTCCCTGAGGATACTACATCATTGGAAAAGGAATCACTTAAAATATCTGTCCTTTAGATTTGTGGGGAATAGCAGCAATGCAAACAGATGTTACTCTCTACATCCTTAGACAAGTATCGGATTTAATATATGACTATGTTGCTTATTTTAAAAAAGTTTGTCTTTCCTCTTTCCATCCCTCTAGTTTCATTTTTTTTTTTCATGTAAGAACAAAAAAGATTACCTTTTATCTATTGCAAACTGGGGAAGTGGTCTACTAAATTTTTTTTGCTATGATGGCTAAAAGTTAAATAGAATCTTCACACACGACTTCAAAGGAAAGGTTATTTTTCTGTGTTCTGTCAGAAAAAAAAAAAATCCTTCACTTCCAGGCCAAAGGACACGAAGAGACTAACAAGGAAAGCTACGTGTGATATAGTGTATCACTGCGAAAATAACATCTCTTCAGTCAGGTCTGCTTTGGCCTGTATTTTTAGAATGCGTAACAAAAAAAATAAACTAAGTTCTTCTACAATTGCAAAACGCACACCCAAGTACTTGGATGCTTCTGCCAACTGGCAGCATTCTCCAGCACCAGATTATCTGTTCAATTTCAGCACATAATTGTCTTGAACAGGTGATACTTACCCTGTGGGCAAAGGATAGCTGAAACTTTGACTCCCTGCATTCATCCCTTCAACAGTGTGGTCATAGAAGGAAGTCCTTCCAGAAGTTTAATTCAGACTGACCACACACTGAAGTAAAACTGTTCCTGACTAGGATGTTTAACAGTGGATATAAATCAAGATGCCAGTGCAGCCTACACCCTACCTCACACCTGGGGCAGAGGACTACAGACTTTTCCATTACAAGGAAGTTGGCAGGAGGAGTTCAGGGAGGAGGAGACACAGACCAAGCCACTTACGACTTTGGGCATGACACTGACAACAAAGTCGTAGGAATCATGGTGCTTAATCCTCTAAGAACAACATATTGGAATANCCCTATGAGGAAAGGAGCTGGGATTGTTTAGCCTGGTGAAGAGGAGGCTCAGGGGAGACTTTATTGCTGTCTACAACTACCTGAAGGGTGGTTGTGGCCAGCAGGAGGTTGCTTTCTTCTCTCAGGCAACCAGCACCAGAACAAGAGGACACAGTCTCAGGTTGTGCCAGGGGAAGTTTAGGCTTGAGGTGAGGAGAAAGTTCTTCATCGAGAGAGTCATTCGCTACTGGAATGGGCTGCCTAGGGAGGTGGTGGAGTCACCGTCCCTGGAGGTGTTCAAGGCACATTTGGACGTGGTACTTGGTGCCATAGTCTAGTCTCGAGGTCTGTGGTAATGGGTTGGACTTGATGATCTTTGAGGTCTCTTCCAACCTTGCTTATATTGTGATACTATAGTAAAGTAGAAAGAGTAACATGCCCATCAAGAAGTCACTCTTATAGAAGTTAGTAAAATCTAGAATTTATTAAGAAAATACTCAAATATAGTCAGTTTCCAGCTTTTCACATGAGAGTTTTTCAAGGCTCTGCCCTCTTTCACTGCTGGTAGGACTACAGTTCCTGAAATGATAGTACGTATTTTACTGAGTATAGCTGTCTGCACAAGTCTATGCAATAGCTTTTCAGAAATTAATAGCCAAATTTTCCTGGATTTGATGCCATCCCTGCTTATTTTATCTTAATTCTGCCCTCTCCCATTTTACACCCCCAGAAGCAAAGGCAGATCGCATACAGAAACTTGAGGGATTCTACACAGAATCAGCCATTTGTCATGGGAAGCAGCTGCTAAATTTAGGGCTGGCTGGGGTAAACGTGAGGATCCAAGAGGTACTGAAAAGTACTGGTACGTATGATAGGTCTTTTTTTGGTTGTCTTTACTAGAATCATACTGACAGGCTCCTCTGCCTAGAGTCATACTAGGCTTATTGTCCAGAACAGCTGGCAGCCTTGTCAGCCACTTGCGTCATCTGGCTTGGCTTACATCGGAAACATAAGCACAGCAAGAGGTGAAGATGGTAGTCGGATAGAAGTTGCTAGTAATGCTGCAACTCCACTTGTCTGCTACGTGTATAAGGATAAAGCTACTTCTCTGCTAAATTGAAAGAATAAATTGAATTCTAAATCTCTGCCAAAATATTCTTGCCACTACACAAAATCAAGTTGAAACAGACAAGAATTTTTTTTTTTACTTGCCTTTAAAGAATACAAAGGCAACAGAACATTAGCAGAGGACAGAAGATGGACCATGATGCTCTTACGGCAAATAACCAACCGAACAGAATTACGTGCAGAAAATGCTACTGAAAGAGCAAAAAACACAGAAGGTTTTATTTCAGAACACATGCGAATGTCCTCAGAAGAGTATAATTCTCACTTCTTAGGTGACTAAGAGGAAACCACAGGACTAAAGAAACATGCTATTCAAAAACCTGCACCTTATAGAACAGAAAACTATTTCAAAACATGTTCCAATGACATTTCAAAATACGTGCATGAAAAAGCTATAGCTTCAGTCATCTTATCTCAACACAGTGTGTAGTGCAGTACACGACAATATGCAGCTTCTATTCAAAGGACACCTAACAAACAGTATCTATGAATAGCAGTCTCCAGGGGATATCTTTTAAGTACCTTTCTTTTGATTTGCAAATTATTTTAAAGGATCCTTACATACTGAGGCATTTGTATTACCAGTCCCATTCCCTGCATCCTCCAAAAAAGCCTCAAATCATTGCTTGTGCTCTTTTCAGAGTACAATTCCATGCTTTTTTTCCTCCCAACACCTGAAAAATCATGCTTTTCTCTATGGAGTATAACGCTTTGCTCTTCTGCCAACAAGGAAGCCATCAACCACTAGTCATTTTCTCAGCTTCATTCACTGATTCCACACTGGTACCTCGCCATCTTCGTTTCACTCTTGAAAGATGCTTCATCTGTGAAGTACTACAGGTACTTCTTTGCTACAGACAACTAGCTGCAATTTACCGACAGAAAAGACAAGCTCCTTCATAGAAAAACAATGTGTTTTTAATGTTTTACTCATTCTTGCCTTGAATGTTACCTGAAGACAGAATATTCTTCTCCACCTGGCAGCACAGATTTTGCAGCAGCTTCACTTCAATCAAGACAGCAATAAAGAATACAGACGAAAGAGAAAGAGCACCGAATATGTAGAAATGGAAACTGCATAACATCTGAAAAGAGGAATCAGAATTAAACATGCTTCTATCTGTGAACCATCCACAAACACTGAAGGAACAGAACATTATTTATATTGAAGGCCTGGTGTGCTGGTTTGAGGCTAATTGGAATATTTTAATTAAAAAATAGATTATAGGCTGTGAAAAGTAAACAATGGTGATGACTACTTCTCTCATAGGCTTGCTGAGATATATAAAAAGAAGGATACAAACAGTGATAAGACAGAGATTCTTTCTCTCTGANACCACGTGCTTGGGTATTGTTTTCCCGTGATATTTTTGTGAGTAAATACTTCAAGCCTCTTGTAATCATTGATTGCCTTCTGCCATAAGCAGAAAGAGCTTCCTGCGCCCATCCAGTGGCTAAGCAGGGTAATCAACTGCAAGCGGTGTAAGTGACCGCACAAACCTTCTCTACCAGCAAAAAATGTTTGCTTATGCTAGTTGACTTTAAAGTTTTCCAGTTTTGCCTGTTCCTTGTATGTATACATTTCCAAACCGTGCGTTTTTGAACCTTGTATATAAGTTTTGTGGCGAGATTTAATGTTAATAAACCGTTTTCATAGTTATTAACAATCTCTGCCTGGATATCAAAATTTATATCATTATTAATTTTTAAACACAATTGTAATGAAAGGTATTTATATGCTTGTATATTGTACCAAGCTGTAAATATAGCTTCATTCCTTAACCTCCAGCTGGTTGAGTCTAGTCTGGGTGATTTTCATAGAGTGGGGGGGCGGGGAACTCCCAAACCATCGCACGGCACGGCAAGAAACAGTCATAAACTACCAAGGTGGGTGGCATTGCTAGTTTAGTGCCTCTTTTTAAAGGGAGATCAATCCAAGCAATTTCAGATCCACATGCTTGACCTCAACAGCAAATACAAGTAAAACACAATTCTTAAGGAAAGATGACAGACAATATATCACAGCATAAGAAAGGTAAATTACCCAAAATGAATCTTTGATGCAATTACTTATAGTTAGAAGGAAAGTACGGGGTGGGGGGGGGGAAGAAAAGTCTTATCCACAGATAAATCGGACATTATTAGTTCACACAGGGATTAGTACAGGTATTCTAGGAACATTAAAGAGACTAAAGGGAATACAAATCAAGTTATTCTTGAAAGGCAAATTACTGGGCTGAAAGTAGGGGCATAGCTTTGTACTCTGGTGCTTACATTATTTATTCCTAATACCTTCAATTTTTGCAGTGATCTGTCAGGGTTGATCACTACATTATCCACAGTAGTGTCAAGGCTGCCATTAAACTGAATTACAGATTGAATTACAACAGCAAGGTAAAAGCTCATTTTGAATGCAACCAAACCAAACCGCAATATGACAAAGGAGAGACAAGTAATCCAGAACTATCAACATTCACAGTTTGTCTCCATGGGAGGAACTGAAACAGATCAGACAAGGTTAGAGGATTTTGTTCCAGGGAGTCACTAAAACATTCACTTTTCTTAAAACAGTGATCCTGGTAAGAAGCCTTTTGTACACCAACATTCTTTTAGCACTCACATCTTCTGCATATTCATTCTGAGAAGTCATCTTTTCCACAATGGATTTTCATCTCCTCAATTTGCTGAGATACCACCACATCAATAATTCTGTGCCTATTATTTGCACATACTTTAGGAAAAAAAAACCCAGCACCCAAAAAAATTCCAACACCAACCAACTAACCAAGTACCATTCACAATATGTGTTTACAAATTTTGCTGAGCATCGAAGCTCAAATCACAAGGTGAGGCATTTTGTATGCTCTGTTACTTTGACTTAAGGCCACTTAGCTGTCTTTACAGGCACATTTAAGCTCTCCTCTAAACTGGTGGCAAGAGACAGAGGACTGGAAGATCTTTGTACATTAAGTGCCATTGCTAGCACTGGAACTAATAACCATTAAATGGCCATGAATATCTTTAGGCTGGAAATTATTAGGTTCATAGCTAGCACAGGAATGACTTCTGAACTGGGCTTTAAACAGATCTTTTGTCCTCTAACACTTGCATGCTAGATTACAGTCAATTTATTAAGCAGATTGTCTGGCATGATCCTCTGCAGCAATGTAGGTCTTGCACTTGATAATACAGAAATCTCCATGGAGTTCAACATCCTCTTCTTCCAGTTAAAAAACTGTACTGCTTTTCCCTGGTTTTGCCAGACGTGATCCTCAAACATATGAAGATTTGTTTACTCTGTTCTAGCAGCATAAAGAGACCCTGAAGGTCAGATTTGATAATCCTTTTGGCCACCAAAATAGTAACAAGATGAATGTAAAAATCTATTTTCTAGCTTAATTAATCTCTTGTCCTTTTCACCTGTTTCCACTGTGGAGAAGTTACAGATCACAAAATGTCTATTTCAAGTCCAAAAAATTAGTGAAGCATGTCTAATTTAAAGCATGCATATGAGCAGCCCTGTTGACCTTGATACTCTCTGTCTAACGTGTTTTGTTAAACAGCAGCTACAAAGAAGGGCTATCACTTTACTACAGAAAAGTACCTTGCTCTTCAACTCAAACATGGCACTGAAATGAATTCTGGGCTGCTGCTCTGCACTGTACTGCCATGCTCCACTGCAAACGTATCTAATTTCATTAAATGTCTCTCAAGAAAGACAGTACTGCCTGCNGACGAGAGCAGAGTAAAGGAGCAGAATCTCTAGACCTCCTTCTGCATTACTCTTGTCACTTTTTTTTTTTTTTTTAGAATGCAGAAACCAAGTCTGCATACTACTTCATTAACCTGTTCATCTAATGTCATTTTGCCTTTTCAGCAAGACTGTCTGAGCAGCACAAATCCCAAGCAGATGACAGATCTGCAGTCATATAATCAATCCTCTACCTAGTGCCATTATCAGAGTCAACCTTCCTTCCTAAATGGTTTACATGCATTGCATAATGGTGAAGCAGCAAAATACTACTATTAGCAGAGTTACTGGTCTACCTGAAGCATACAGCATTCTATAGCAACAATAAAGCAACTGTAAGCATTGAATTACAAAAATATGGACTCTCTGCAGTACATGGAGTGAGAAATCTTTAAGCCAGATAAGCTAGGACATGCACTTATTTCAACTTCCACATGATACAGACTCCATTCTGTCTGGCAGTTTCACTTTAAGGAGTGTACACTTCAGCCCTCTAGAGATCATTGGAGAAGGATAGGAAAAAAGTAAGGACTTGTTTTATACAACTTTCTCAATGCACATAGGCACTTAGAAATTCATGAAGATGCCTAGAGAGAGAAAAATTCTAGAGGGAAGTATGACAGGAAGAGAAAAGAAACAAAACAGACAGAGAGAGGTCCAGGACAAAAGACAGAAGGGTTAGACAGGAATTATGTCAGTATTGAGAGAGACATTAAGAATCCTGCAGGGGAATTAAGGTGTACAACTATTTCCTTGGTGTGTAGCAAGCCTCACTGAGTATCACACCACCATACATATATGAATAAAATAAAATATTAAGAGAAGTGACTTTGCATCAAAATCCATTCCAAACACTTAAAAACATCTTGGGCTGCTCATAAAACACTGGTCATTGACAAATGAATCGTTACAGGTAAAGTTCTTCTCTCTACCTTCCCCAATAGTAAGATTTCACTCAAGGCAAATCTCTGTCACACAAGACTATACCTGAGAAGCAGAACTTTTAAACTGTATTGATCTGACAGCTATGATACATGAAAGCATACATTCACATTTGGCAATGACATCAACACATGGTGATCCAGGATCTGGTGACATCCCTCAGGATCTTCAATGCTCTAAACAACAGCAAGATTCATTGCCCCTGCACATGTGCTTAGCAAACACCTGCAGAGACTGGAGAAGTACTGCTAAGTGCAGCACACACTTCTGTTTATGGAATACATGAGTGCCAGCAATTTCATCAATTTCATACCAGTGCCATTCTTCCATTTGCTAAAAAAAAAAAAANNNAAAAAAAAAAAAAAAAAAAAAAGCTTTGATTGCTTCGATAAATAGAAGAGCATTAAGAACAGCATGATAGGATCAAAACAACTAGGGACAATAAATCAAGCATCAATAGAGTAAGAAGGAATGTGACAGAAAAAAAGCTATTCCTGTAAGAAGTACCTTTGGTCACACATAGAAACACTTCTCATTTTTGCCAAAGGCAATGGCAATCCACAAAACTACTGTAAAAGTCTGGGTTAGCTCAATGACCTGGAAGAGTTTAACCAGAGGGTTGTAACAAGAGTGGCTGACAAAGCTGCCTCTTATACTTCTGAACTCTGCTGTGTTTACATAAGCATTTTATTCTAGATCTGGAAAGGGTTTTCAAAGTAATCTTCATCATCCTGACTTGCTGCAGTTTTGTGCATATACTGTAGTCTTAGTGTGCACCACATGGATGTCCTTCCAAAAAAAATCCACAAAAGAATGCACTCCACACCCTAAATTAATGCACTCAAACATGTTTACTGGAGCAACGACTGAGAAGAAAGTGATCCTTCCAAATGCTGAAATCACCAACTGGAAATTAAATGCCTGGGACAAAGGCAGGAGTCTTAGCATTGCAATAACCTTTGTCAATATCACATCTACGAGGCCTGATTACTTAGAGCTGATGCTTCCCACCCTACCTCTTACTCCTGCTGTACCTTAAACTGAAGAGCAAATCTTACAATTTACCATTCACTAAATAACTTGTAGACCTGATTCTTTCCATCCTAACATCTGGAGCTATCAGCATACTAGGAGTACCAGTTACCAGCTATCACACAAAATCCTGGAGACTTGGGCCCAGGTTGCCCATGCAACTTCAATTCTTGTGTTTCTGAGCATGTTTGTCTGACTTTCAGCCTTCAGATTTCTCTACGGTTTTCTTGCCCCTCCCCTCCTCCCTATGCAATTCCCTGAGACTGAGTTTGGTTTAATTAAAACAAAGCTATAACCACACAAACATTCTTAATCATATACTTTCCCTCCAGCAGTTTAGATGTTTTCCAGAGCAGAAGTATAACAAGAAGTAATCATCTTGGATAAGTACAACTAAATGCTGTGACTGACCGAACATCATTTGCAACACTTGGTGCTTTTCCTTGATAAGTGGTGAAACCCAGGAATACCAAGAAAAATAGCAACGTAAGTTTTTTTCAAGAGAGAAGCTACTAACTGATGTCTGGAAAGAAATGCAAAACAAATACAGCTGAAACTCTGAGTCTACACAGCACACGAAACTTCCTTCATTTCCACTGAATATCCCTCAGACAACTACTTTTTTTTTTTTTTTAAACCATCCTTGGAAATGGTCCTATTGTGCAAAGCACTTCACTGGAGATACTTAAATCTAGACGCACTATTCTAGATGGAATGGCTACATATTTGGAAGAGGTCTTCAACAAGCCAAGGTTGAGCTGAAGCCTTCCAGTATCATTGGTTTTCAAAAGTTTGGTAAACACTATTTAAAGATTGAAAGCTGTTCGCTGTGTACTTCGATGGTTCCACACCTGGTACCATATTCTGAGCTATAACTCATATTTTAAGGATGTAAACTGAGCAAACACCTCCTATGGCAATGAAGTATACAACTTTCAGCTGTAATCTGAAAATATTTTTTTCAGAAACGGTTTAGTCAAACTGAGGTGGACTTGCATTTGGACAGCTTGTGGCACACCTCTAAATTCAGCATGAACACCAACCAAATTTGAAGTTCCTGGTCCAACCATAAATATAACAAATAAACTATTAGTTTCAATGTATTTATTTATTATTTATTTATTAGTTTATTTAATAAACAGAAATACTTGTTCTTGCTTTGCTCTCATTACATCTTTTCTATTTGTTTTTTAAACTCTGAGGATGATCAAGCACTAGATCAGGCTGCCCAGAAAGGTTGCAGAGTCTCCATCATTGGAGCTTTTCAAAATCTGACTGGACACAGTCCTGGGCAATCTGCTCCTCCTGACTCTGCTCCGAGCAGTTGGGTTGGATTAGACATTCCACTGAGGTCCTTTCCAACTTGATGGTTTATTTGATTCAGCAACACCAAACCACTCATTGATCTCAGATGTCCAAACTGGAAATTACAAAAAGAATATAAATCCACCTATTTGACAGTAGGCTTAAGAGAATTAATAATAAATTAATCTCAGACATTCTGGTCCTCGGTCAGCTTAATTTCTCTTAAACAAAGGCAAGTGACAACTAAGAAGGAAGAAACAAGATGAAGTGGAATTGTCTGCACACCCAAGCTATCCTTAATCTCTCAGCCACAGCTATACAAATTGCCATTTCAAAATGACTAAAATTAGGGATATAAAACCAATTTCCCAATGAAGTGCTGAAAAAGAAGACAGTTAAAATCAGCTTGCTCATCAACACAGTCCTCTTGAACCAGGAACATCTATACATGGATAGAAGCCTGGAAAATTGGAAGGGTAAAGAATCAACTCACATGTTCTCTTCCATACCCTCAAAAGATAAAGTATTTTGTGCTCTTTTAATCTAGCTGAAAAATTGTGAGTGGGTTTTGGTTTTATTTGGTAAAGCAGTTCTTGTCTACTGAGATAATCTGTTTCTTCCTGCTAATCTAGGCAATAAAAACTAACTTCACAACTTTCCTTTTGTGATCAGTTCTTCAAAGATCAAACTTCGCTGACCTAGTGACAGAATTTCTGCTGTTCCAAGTCATCTCCCCAGCTGTTTAAAAGGACTAATACGTGCAACAACGAAAAATACATGAGACATGTATGGTCTAGTAAGTTCTTATTACAGAAACACTTCTATCACCCAAAGCTGCAGGATCTGTAGAGCCTTGAACAAAGCAGCAGAGAAATAAGCTTATTATCCATAGAGGGAAATCAAATCTTAAAACATTTCAGACTAATAAAACATGAAGACACAGCCTGATTTTGTTATGAAAAAGAAATTATTAGACTGTGAGAATCACAGAGATAAATCATCTTGTGTCCAAGTTTTGGGCCTGTAAGCATTTCCAAGGAAATGCCAGCAATCATATCTAGAACACACATAAGTAGTCTCAGTTACATAGTCTCTAGGTTACCACCGAAAATCACCATTCTGCTCTTAAAAATGTAGCTACCTTTGTGGTACAGAAGCAGGAAAAACACTGTGGAAAACAAAGGTTTCTGATACTTACCGTTTGCAAAAGATAATAGTACAGAACACATATATTCACATTTTATGGCCTACTGTTTTTTAAATCCTGGTTCTATAAACGTGGCAACATAATTGAGTATGATTTACCAGTGCATTTCCAAAGCACCAAAAGAGTTCTGCTAAATTTACTCTACAGCTTGCCAAATGCATGGAATTTTTTCCATTAAAAATGTGGTAGCAATTCAAAATTTTGTGTCCTGGTCCAAGACTGACAACTATTACGCGAACATCAGAAACTGCTCAATGTTCACCAGTGGAGGAAAGCACTTAATCATATAGTTCTTTTAAGCATAAGAACAGTCCCACTGCACTACAGGGGAAACTTAAACATACTATTAGATGCAACTAAATTAGGTACAAATCACAAAGAAAATTGTAATTAAAAAAAAAAAATCTAAAGCATACTGGAATCAAACAGGCTTGTGAGACTGAATCTTTGTTGCCAGAGTTTCATGAAAAATTTAATCAGAAAGAATGAAAATGCCTCACCTGTGCTCTAAGGCACAGATGACTTCTTACCTCCAAATGAGGTCATACTTTTAAATCACCTCCAAAATGACTACCTAGAGGTTTAACAGTAATATAAGATTATTTTCTGCATTATAAATTAAACTTTAAATCTTCATGACAGTGTGATAAACAGTCAGGCACAAATGGCAAATTAATTCTAATTTCAGAGGAAACTCCTATAGCCCTGAAAGTCTCCCCATAGTACATCCACAAGAGACTGGTGACAGCCCTGATAGACAGTAAAACCCTTTTCCTTCCCTACCTTCATAGAAGTAGTACAAACCAAACAGCAACAACAAAAGGCAACAATTAGCCTCATCAGGTGGCTTTTGAACAGCATATGCAGGCAGAGTCCACCATCTAGAAAAAACAACTCTAGTCATGCAGTAAGAAATAAAAAAAGGACTGTTGAACTCTAAGAAGAAAAAGCAACAGTGGTCATTTCTGCTAAAAGGGACCAAAGACAGACGTGGACAGTTAGGGAAAAAAAGAATGTTGTTCTATGCCTGCCTTGTGCTGCATGCAGTAAAGAGAAATCAACAAGGCCTGTTTTATGTCCTTGAATTATTAGGGGTTCCTGCCAATGTCACAGTGAAGAATCACACCCCTGAAGTGGAAGACTGCAATGCAGTGGCTGTAGGAGGTTGTGAAAGAAAGCTAAAGAGGAAAGAGATCCCATGTTAATCCCAGGACTAAATGAAAGATGTTTGAACTGTAAGGCACAGTTTCTATGGAAAGCACCAAGACTGAATACACCCCAGTTCTTTCCTGGATCACAACTAGAGTGGCTCAGCATCTGCCAGGACTGAGCCCTAAGGACATATACAAGAACAAATTAGAAATTTTAATTTAAATGCTAATACTTATTCTTCCCAGTGAAAACTGAAGTATAACAAGTGATCTTGTCACACAAAAACAGACTTGATTGTTATTTAATGATCACAACAAATAGAAAGCACAAAAAGGAACCTAATAAATCTTCTGTTAAGTCTGAATTTCCCAACAAACAGAAGTTCTCAAAAAAAATTCAGCCTGATTTTCTTCATCTTAAAGTAAACCTTCCATATTCTTCAGTCACAGATCCATATACTGGCTCCACAGAATTAAAAAAATCTGAAGTGTCCAGCTACTTCCAAAAAATTTAAGACTTTTTTAGTGCTGTCTGAACAATCTAAACCATGTCATATTCTATGAAATTCAAGGTTATGCATCAGCACTATTCACCACAGGATCTGTTTGCCTTCCAGTGATAAATTAAGATGACAAATACTATGAAGTAGTTTTTCTCTCTTCTTACTCCAGCCTCTTGGTAGAATATAAATACAGTTTAGTTTAGTTTGAGTTTTAGGATATCTGAGCTATCTTCTAAGTGAAGGTAAGTGGAGGATGATTTTTGTTTGCCAATAATTTTAACAAGTAAACAAACTATTTAATATTTTAAAATAGTAAGAGAGGCTGCTTTCCACCCAGCCCCAGAAAAGGGAAAGATGAAACAAACACAAGCTCGTGAGACTAAACCCTAGGACTTCTGAATCTTAGCAGTCTATACTTAATAGCCACTGAAATGATGCCCCAGGTTGGGAACTATAGGGTTAAAATAGTCCTCTAGGGATTTGTTATTCAATCCCACAATTCTGCTATCTCTTCATAAGCTCACAGCAAGGCCAGCTCGTTCTCCTTTCCTCCCCCTCCAGCCTTGTGTCGGGCAGGAGCTGCGTTATTGGGATAAACATGTAAGGATAGGCCTGGTTGGGGCCTCCAGAGGCTGTGCTTAGGCCTCTTGGATGGCAGAGGCATGGCGGGGGAGGACTGGAGCACTGGGGATGATAGATTTAGTTTTGGGTTGGGGAAAAATTCAGGGGATTTGCTTATGGATTCTGTATCTGCTTTGTAATTTCTATCTCTAACACTCTCTCCAAATATAATTCTGTTTTTTTTCTCCAATTCGTTTGAGAGTTTCACTCTGTCGGCTCTTTAAACCCACGACAAATGGCTACTTAGCTTAGCGGAAATTTAGTCTCTTCAGAAATTTGTAAAATATTGACACATTAACAGGAAACTATTGGAAAACAACACTTTAAACAGTAACTTTACATGAAACCAACACTGTCATCACTTAAAAAACACAGAACTGCCTCAATTTTGTTGATTACATACATGTGTATGTACGTAGGAGAATGAAAATGCTCTACGCATACTACACCTTCAGTATAAAACAAACTTTGTATAAAATTAAGTAGCATGTGGAAAATAGGAATAGAACTGCATTGTTTCTACTGTATGTTACATGCAGTATACTCTTTAAGTAGAAATCTATGCACCAAGTCTCCACATTCAGATTCCGAATGGAGTTATAGTCATGGCAGAGGGACATCTGGAATATTTGTAGAAAACAAACCAAGTCTCTTACAGGCTCAAACTACTCTTTGCAACTGTCCACTAATGAAGAGGTTATGGGTAGTTCCTTTAGCTTTCCTTCCTCCTCTTCCCTTTTTTCCTCAATTTACTGCCTGTTCAAAAAAGTCAGGTGGATGGCCTCAGTGTTTGGACACCAGGCTCGCATGTCAAGCCATGGAAAACATGTCACACTGCACCTGTGGCACTTGGGCTGTCAATACAGGCCAGTCAGGCAGTGTAAGTTACATTGTAATACTAAGCATAAGCTTCTTGTATCTCATTATTCAGTTTTGGAAATTTTTGCACAGCACAATGAAGAACTAACCCTGTGGTCACATGAAACAAACTGCATCTGAGCCTGCTGAATCAGATCACCTCAACCACCAAGTCAGGCCAACTCCATTTCAATTATATATTTCTCAATTATAAAAGCCTACTATGCCTGGAAATTAATTTTGAAAGACTTCAAGGTAGGTGGTCTAAGCTCAGAAACTCAAGAAAGCAAAACAAGTTGCATCCACGAAATATAACTTTTTTTCAATATACCAATTATAGACAGAGCTGGGAGCAACTCTGGTAGCTGCTAAGAAACTAAAAGGTTACTTAACTGTGATCTGAAGACTAGTTTCCACTGTAACTCTGCCAACTTTGAATCCTTCAGGCTGAAATTGTCTATGTCAATCTGATTTTTAAAATTATACTAGAACAACTGCACCACATCTTCAAGGCACTGTTCATGTTTTCACAGAACTCATATACAATGCTTCATGTATTTTAACAAAATATAGAATCCCTTCTAACCTCTGCAAAGCAACTTCAGCATCTAGGTATTTCAGAATAAAGTCCTGAAATGTGACACTTGGGTCATCTAAAAAGTTAGATAAATGCCAGGTATGGCCAATCTGAAAAATCCAAGCTCATCTGAATATACCGCAGATTGCTGAAGACTGCAACTTGGATTAGACATATCAGGAGAAAAGACACTTAGGCAAATGAGTGACAGGAGTAAAGGAGAATGCTGAGCAAAGTCCAAAAAAGGTGATGCTACAGAGGTCCATTTAAACACATTCTCCTGCAATACCTGGTTAACTTCCCATGCACACTAAACTCTGTATGTATGTGCATTCTGCTATGACCATACCAAATTTCTCCTCAAAAAGGATCCCTGATTCACTCTGCATTCAGTATGTGAATCAAGATGGCACAACAAAATAAATCTTATTTGCAGGACACCTGCTTTATTTACTGCATAAATGGGACAGCAAATAGGAACTGTTGGAAGCAAAGTTCAGTGCACATCCCTGTTCAGTTTATAATTGAGCATCCTAGGGTGAAACAAGACATCAGAGACAACCATGAGCTGTGCTTCCAACCCTGCTATGAGAATGGCAGCATTAGCAGAAGGGCGAGACAAAATCTGGGGTATGGAAGTTTCAAAGAGCTGCAAATAACATTATGGCAGTCCTCTGTGGACTTAAGTATAAATTGATCTAAGAAAGAATTTTCAAACATACTGTTAAAAGTGAGTGTCCTACTATGTAAGAGCAATCACAATCTTAAATCACAGGTTAGCAAAGCCATAGGGACTTGAGAACTACCATGATGATTTTCAAAGAAATAAAAGTTACACAAGCAGGAGATGAAGATATTTTAAAAAGATTTATACAAATTTTTTTAGACATTCAATGCCTCATAAAGAAAAAAGTGGAAGGAAAAAGCAACTAGTCCTTTCTAAACATTGCCCTAAAACCATGTAATCATTTACATTAACAACATCTAATTAAAAAAAAACCAAATCACTTTAAATTTCAGTAGTATTAACTACTTTTTCACGTTTTATTCTTGTCCTGTGCTGTAGAGAACTCAGGATAGGCCCTTTATCTGTTTCTCCACAAGGTGAGAGCACTTTTCAATGGACAAGAACAAATCAAATATCACCAGTACAAAACTGATGCAGCAGTTCTATACAGAAAGTGTCCAGTGCAAACAGAGTGCTCAGCAGCAATGGGACCAAACCAAGAGATTAAGGACTGACTTTCAGCTCTTTTTCACTTTGAAAGAACTAGAAGAAACCTTCCCTTAAAGGTAACATATCCCTAACAATCGGAATAATTTATGGATTTGCTTTCAGTGATATTATTGAATTCAGTATACACACATAGCAAATCTTTCTTAAATGCATACTTTCAAGTCTGACAAAGCTTCTTACTAGAAGACCTCAACTGAGTAAGGGCTTGCAAGTAGGGCATCAGAACTATGCTTCTGCCTGAGACTATTCTAGTATGACCTTTCAAGCCACATGCACCTGCCTAGGTTAGCTATTTTGAAAGAAACAGATCCTTTACAATAAAGTTGGTGTGCTATTTCAACCTCAAAAATAGCTCCTGTGGAAATTAAGTAAGAAAAAAAGTTACTAGCATCAAAGGAGGAAGTTGGAAAGCTACAAAAATTAAGTCTGAAACATAACACAGTATTTACACAGTATTCTTTTGAAATCTAAGCATTTACTCAACAGTCAAAGGCATTATTTTGCTAGCTCAAGAAGAGAACAGAAATCATATCAGAAGCTGTCTCGGAATAGGTAGGTGAGGGGAGGAAGATGCAAATGGGATGTAGAGTCAGGAAAGTAGCTGGACAGAGAAGCCAAAGTAATCATGGATTCTGGATGAAGACTTGAGAATACAACCAGGATTAGGAGCCAGGACGGGGGGGGGGGGGGGAAATCGAAAACAACAAAACATGCACCAGAAAGCAGAAAAACAAAAAGAAACCTACAGGTCTAGGAAGAGGGAGATAAAGGATGGACTTTTAAGAGATGTACGTATGCATGAATGTGACTGTGTCAGCAGGAAGTGCAGACCAAGCTTAAGAAGAACAAGCCCAGGTCCTGGAACTGAGACCAAAAGTTGGATAGCATGGGACAGAGTATGTCAAAGTACCTGGAGAACTGGCATGAGCCAGTGTCACCAAGTACAGAAAGAACAGGGAAAACAGCCCATAATTTCAACCACATGCTACCTTTTCTAACAGGGCTTCCTTGTCTAGGAGGCAATGAAATAACATAAGCTATTTCAAACCTACATCCTTTGTATCAGGATACAACACATCTTTACTCAGCTTCTAACAGAGATGAAATGGAACAGTAAAACACCACTGCTCTTTAGCATGTTACTGTAACACACTCAATCATGCAAATGCTGGTCAGAATCAATAAGAAAGCTCGTTCCAAAGGAAATATTTATCTGTCTTTAACACACACGCAACCTCTTTTCACCCACCTCCATCTTGCACCATTCACTCTTGCTTTCAATTTTTGCAGCAAATGAAGCAGAAGCCATATGGGACAATGCCACTTCATTGCACAGTCTTGATTCCTCCCCAGAGCACTCCCATCCATCCTGCTGAATGAGGCAGTGGGGAACAGTAAGCAGTCTCATAGCAGAGTTTGTGTCCTAATAAGTGCATAAAAAGGTAGAATTGTCATTCTCTCCCACTTCCTAGTCAGTGTATTTTCCTTATGTGACATTACCATTCTTTCGGACTCATCTGTTCAGGCTGGAAAAAATAGTCATAAATGTTTTGTCCACATATTCAGTTTTCATCGCTTTCAAAATTTAAACACGAATTCACTTGCAGAAAAAGCTACAGTACAATTATGAAAGACTGCTCTTGAACTTACAGTACAAGAGAGAACAGCAATGGGAGCACTGTTTGCAGGAATCATCCAACTAGCTAGAAATTTGATAAAGTTCTTTGCTTGCTTACATATTGGATTACAGATTAGAATCAAGTATAATATACGAAGCCTACATTTAAATAGTTACGACTGCAGCATGTTTACCCCACTTACAAACAAAACTAAAGAAATTGTAAGTTCCATCATACAATATGCTCTGCCCACTCATTTCTTACCACTGCCCTCTGGCTTACTATCACAGTGTGAAAAGACTGGTTTGGTACAACAATTCAAAGAAGTTATTAACGATGGAAAAATGTATAGAGATCAATGCAGTATTTGGTCTCAGGACTGGCAAAAATTGCCATTAATAAAAAAAAAAAAAATGTACACAAGAAAAAAACCAAAACAAAAATCAACAAACCCCCTATACTTAACAAATAGAACTACCTAATTAACATTAACCAAAAAAAAAAAAAAAAATCAGTACAGCATAAGATCAGTCAGTGCTCAAGGCAAAGAAGGCAAAGAAACAAAAAAGACAAACGCCATGATGCACCACAGAAATGTTTCTTACACATTTCTGTAATTATTTTCCTAGGGCAGCATGGAAAATACATTTGAAGCTCTTTACTCAGAACGTTTAGAGATATTATTTGCTGTTCTGTCCATTTCAATAAAAACAAGTATTATTTAAGAAAAGCCTCTTTTGAGTTTGTTGTTAAATTTCGGTGTGAGCATAGGCTAAATATATTTGCCTACCTTAGGTTTCTGAAAGAATTCAAAGCATCCAAAGTTGTATACAATAGCAGAGGTGAGAATTAGAGAACAGAAAGACTGCACTTAGGTGCTTTGTGAAAGCTCTGAAAGGATAATATGCTCCTTTGACAAGTTAAAAGCTTGATTCCATTCAAAGGGCTCTTAATATATATTCCTACACGGGTATCATGGTTAAAAAGAAAGTATGAAGATGAAAAATCTGGCAAGAGGAATGGTGTAAACCAAATGAATGCTTTTCATAAAAGCACCAATCCTGGATTCCAGAGTGCCCTTTCTTATTTAACCCAACTACAGACTTAACTCCTTGCCGAAATAAAGGATAGGAACAAGAAGGAAAAGTCAACTGATCTAGCCAAACAGTGACTTCTAGACACATAACTAAGTTTTAAAAAAAAAATTGAGGATCTCATCTCTAGAACAGGGAGTAGGGCAAAAGAGAAGATAATTTCTCATTATCCTAAAGCTAAGCTCAATGAAACAAGAGCATGCAGAGCTAAAGAAACCCAAGCATATGAAGGCAAGGAAATGGAAACTTACATATCAGTTTATATAAATCCTTGCATGAGTCCTTCAGTAAGAGATTAAAGAAATTATGTAGTCATGGATTTGGAACCAAAGTACTTCTGAGGATCAGACAGTTAAAAGCCAGAGTAACTGTCCTTCACATCCAAAACACAGAAACAAGAAATGCTCAAGAAGACTTAGGAAAAATCAGAGTCTTGTTTAACTTTGAAAAACACACTATTCACAAATAAGGCATTATTTCCTACTCAAAACATCTTCATTTAAATTTAAAGCAGTTTACAAACTTTTGCCACTGTGACCTCTTTCAAGGGAGTAATTGTTGAAACTGACATTCCAGAAGTATCACGGAGCATTAAAGAATGTATTGTCCAACCAAAGTGTCTCCTGCTCCTGCTAGCAGCTTTGGAAACTGCTGAAGTGAAAAGAATGCTCGTTCACGTAAAGGTAGCATTTCCAAATAGCATAAAACATTGGTAAGTGGCAAAAAAGCATCACTTAATGATTTATGTAAACAATTTATTTTAATTTTTCATAAATAATATTGTTGGCTCTTCATATACTGTACTGGAAAGATACAAAAGGCTATTAATGCTTAAAGAGGCAATAAGCAAAGAGAATAATGAAGACTAATTATGACTTGCAGTGCAAAATCTCCCACAGGCCCTGTTCTGGATGCAAGCCTCACAGTACTATGTATGGTGACAAAGATGAGTCCCCATCTCAGAAGTCACACACCCCAGAGGCAATTAAACTAAACTAAAATTAACTAGATTATTGATCCAATGTGTGTAGCAGCCCTTCCTAGATGCAATATGTTTTTGGAGTCTGTACTATGACTTCAGCCTAGAGAAAAAGAGGATAACAATCTTTTTTTTCTGACAACTTGATTCAGGAGCAGTAACGGATGCAAAGGAAGGAAGAGGAAACAAAAAAATATTCACCCTCTCAATTGTGAAGTGTTAAAATCACACAAATGCTGTTTATCCTGCAGAAGGGGGAAAAAAATCAGTTTCCTGATTAAATAGTAAAAATCAGATTCTCCAACTACATGACTTTTTTTACTAAAAACAAAACAACAACAAAAAAAAAGAAAGTAAAAAGAGCTGAAACTAGGTGTTTAATTCACTTTAATGTACAAAGACATTTTCAAAGTCCATTTCCATCAAAATATTAGGTCCTTCAGTTGCATTTACAAAAACACAAGTTTTAAGAGAACACTGCAAGAAAATGGCTGGAAGTCTTCCCAGAAACTACTGCCTTATATATCCTTTCTGTAATTCGGGAGAAAAAGACACTATACATTATTCTGGACTATCAAGACAGAAAAGAACAAATCATTGTGGATTCAGCATCTGCTGCCAGAACATCAGAAATGCTTTTTCCACATCAGGATTGTCCCTTTAAAAAAAAACACACTGAATTTGTTGTCAAACTGAAAGGATTTAACCAATTACCAGCAAGTTTTCTGTTGCTACACTGAGGTGAAATAATGCCATAAGAACAACCTTGACATGCATGACACTTAGATGCAAATACAGTAACAATTACAGGTTGTGTTTTCAAGATCACCCCACTTTTAAAAGCTATAAATATAAGTGTTTCTAAAATCCCACCATTGAACATTAAATACTGAAAATTAATATATCCTACGCATCCTTAATCCAGTAATACCTTTAAGTTCTGATGCACCTAATTGCAAAGCATTGCTGTAGCTAAAGATTATCCTGAGCCAGACAGATCCTAAGAAATCTCTTATATCCCCTTCTTCCAGAGGGATGAAGTAAGACCTGAAGGTAACAATACATAGAGAATACTTGACAAAGTAGCAGCCTAAGAGAGATACTAGAAAGCAGGGCAGCATCCAGATAAAATTAAGTTCTTCACAGAAAGCTTCTATTTAAATGGCATCCAGTGTCATCTTTTTCAGTTATTGTGCATCACACAGCAGCTACAGGCTGATTCAAACTATGTTTACACTGCTTGGAGTTCAGGTGCACAGCACAGAGAGAGCCCAGTGGAGCCAAGAGCCACCTTGAGGACAAAGCTGATAAAACCAAATGCTGATTTTTCTTGCTAGGAAGAATAAGCACATACAAAAATTATATCCCTTTATGATCAATAAAATGCCTAAACAGCAGCAGAAGTGTCTCTGTGTATGGTGTGTATACACATAACCTGGTAACACCCACTGGTTTTGGAAGCTTGGATGGTCACGTGTGAGGCATTAGAGGTGAGGCCAGGGGCACAAAGCACCGGACACAGGGTATTCTCAGAGGGCTGCTTCTAATCAATCTCCACTGGTTTGCTATGACACATTGCCCTTTCTATTACTGAAAGAATAAGGTAATGTTTCAGTGCCTACAGAACTCAATAGGGCAGATGTGATGTCAGCATCACAGACCTTTAAGTCTATCCTCTGAAGTTAATCTTTGAGCACAGCCTGGAGAGCAGCTCCAAGCCTGGAACCACTAGATGTATGTATATCAAGTTCTTCACAACTAAATGTTGAATATCCATTAACACCTTTGAGGTACCTTGACTCCCTGATGCCCTTTTCATCCTTGGCGTTTATACAATCAGACCCATTAACAACAAGTAGTCAGATTAACCTGCTTAGCACAACTAACATTAGTGTTAACACTGTAGGAACATGTTTAAATTTGACACTGAGTTATTAAAGTAAATCATATGTATTTAAAGTGCACTGTTCCAAAAGCACTCTCAAATCACTGCAGAGCTGAAGATAATTACGTATAGCAGTCAGCAGACTGGAAAAAAGATGAGGGAATGTTCCCGACAAAGCAAAAGGAGCTGGTGTGCTTTGAACATAATCTGAGGAAAGAATATGGATGTTGTCTAGCACATAACTTATAAATTAACCTGCCAGTAAAGAGAGAGAGAGAGAGAACAGGGGGAGGGAGGAGGGGAAAACACAAAAAAAGAAAAATAGCTATTGCTTCAAATGAAGCTCAGCTGCTCATTCCCTCTCCATAAATCTGATTGTATATATTTTTAAATCCAAGATGACTTTGCTCTAAACATAATTACCTAGATGTCAAAAGCAGACAGGGCTATGCATTTCTTGATAGAGATTTGACAGGCTACCATGTTATAATTTTAATGCTTATCAATATGCTACGAAAATTAGTTTATAGAAAACCAAAGCAGCAGAAAAACAAAGTTGTATCTGTAGAACACTTTAATGAAATATATTGTTTGGGAGATAATATGTCCTAAAAAAGCAGGGGAAAAATTTCAGAAAGTTCTATTAAAATCACTAATGAGGAAGAGGAAGGAAAGTGTAGTATGTGAATCCGCAGCAAAACATAACTACTCATCTCTGCAATCATGAGCAGGTTGTCTTTTCAATTACAGGTACTTTGGTAGTTATACAAACGTCCTTGCTTGCTGAACGGTGAAGGTCTTTAAAAAACTGACCTGAATTTTTTTCCTACCTCCCCCCCACCCCCCTTTATTTCAGAGGTTAGGGGCTTCTATTCAATATGCATATTGAGTAGCAATTAAGAAACACACAAAACATAAAACAATGCAGAAAGACAGTGAATGATGGATGATGTTAAATCAGAAAATTACAGCATTAGCATACATAGAATAAGGAAACCTACAGCAGCACAGCAGATTAACAGCAATTGCATCAATATGAAAACTGGAAAAAAAACTGTTTTAAAATGCTCTTATACAACAGAAACCCCCAAAGGGCAGAAGCTTCTCGTGATGCTGAATTTACACTAAATGAACCACAGGTAATGCTGATGAGAAAGGTATGCATCTTACCCGTGAGTACAGCTTTTGCTGAAGGGTCTGCCAGATCCAGCGCAGATTTCCCATCAGTGTTCCGAATGTTTGGATCAGCTCCGTGCTGCAGCAGTACTGTGCAGGGAAAGCAGAAACAGTATCTTACCTCAGGTATACACAGATTGTTTACTGTTAAGTGTCTCCTTGGCATGATGTAGGCATAAAACCACATTGCACGATTTTCTTTATTTTTCCTTCTGGATATTTCCCTACCCCTTCCTTCCCCCTCGCCTCCCCCCCTTTTTTATTTTTCCTCTCCCCTTTTTGGTTAAGCACTGCAGCAAAGGATCTTCTCTTGAGTAAGGCTAAGTTGGCAAGTTAAGATGTAGTAAGATCACATGACTTTGCATGATAAACATGAACCCTGAATCTCTTGCACTACTCAGTTTTGGATCCCTCCTGACAGCTAGCTGGGAAGCTGTGTGTTCACTGACTCATAATGGGAAATCTGCTGTGGAACCTGCTCCTGCCTTTACCACCTCCACTTCTGCTTGTTACCACTCCTGTTCCTTTTCCTGCTGAATATCTCAAGTCACCTCACCTCTGGTAAATCAGTAGCCTTCCAGCATTTCAGTGGCTTGCCACTTGTACGCAAAAACCCCAACCACAGCATAGCAGCTTACCTTCAAGAAGTCTAACAAATAGACTAAGATAGGTAACCTGGTACCCTGCAGTCAGGTATTCAGAGGTTATTACTTTAACTGCTCCTAAGCCTATTAATGCTTCAAAATTCAAACACGAAGAAATACTTAGAATGCAATATGCAACCATATGGCTAGGAAGGCACTCATACAGTACATTATCACCTAGAAAAGCTCATCAAAAAAATGAAAAAACACTTTTGATCAGAAACAACATAACAATGCAATTCAGACCACCCCCTCTCAAGATCAAGGCATTTTCTGAAGAATTGGAAAACAAAGCACACAGCAACATTAGGTCTGACAAAAAGGGCCCCAATTCTTTGTGTTCCCCAAACATTGTGTAAAATAAGCACAACGTTACAAATTCAGAGCAACAGTAACATCTGTACAATGCACAAGTGTGAAGAGGACAGTGTACAGAGGAGCAAAGATCCAATGTCAAGGAGACAGACCATAAAAAACAGATGACATTTATGGTTGCTCACATAATTGTCTCTGGGACTAAAGGAGTCAAGGCAAAGAAATACATGCCAACAGTTATAACAACTGAAGGTGCAAAACCACTTCATAGACAGGATTTTCCAGGGGAAAAAAATCCAGACCAAAAGTAAATACTAATATTATGACATATATCACTTCAACAAGTTCAAGTCTTTTCATAAATAAAATTCTAATTAAAAGAAAAAAAAGTTAACTGGTGGTATTGTTTTTACTCAAATCTCTCTTATACAATTCCAATTTTAAATGATTTTTAGCATTGCCAAATTTCATGTATTTCAGCTCACAGAATGCAATGCTACATGCTTGCCCTAAGCTCAATTTCTGCCAAAGTTTGGCGTCATAATGAAGTAACTATTTTATCCTTTTTCAAGAAGGTGAAATCATCCCATGTTTTTGAAAGAAGAGCTTTCTGAAAGCAGTTTGTTTGTTGTTGTTTTTCTTTTTGCTTCGTTATGGGGGTTTTTCTTATGTCAAGACGAAGTCACCAAAATAGGGGGAAAAAACTAATAATTCGGCTAGCACGTGCTCACAGAAGCTTGTTAAGATCTGGCATCTATGTTTAGGAAGATGCCATCTGTGCCACACATGCTACCACCCCCTGAGAAATCTTACTCACCAACAGGTTTGACTCTGAGCCAGCCTCACAAGCCAGTTAGGCACACTCCAGGAGAAAGCAGTGAATAGGACTTTTCACAGATTTTTTTAAACACAGTGGGCAGTACAGAAAGGACAAAGAGGCATACTCAGTATGTACTTTCTCTATTCTTTTGGACCATCCTAGTTAATCAATATTCCAAAGTAGAGGGAAGGTGTTTGTCCCAAAATGCATCAAGGTAAAAGTGGGACCCTAAAAGAGTAAGGGAAACCAAGCAGAGGCAGGCTAGGGTAGAAGAACAGTGACTTTCAAAAATGAGAGATAACAGGTGTAGAGATGCCAAAGAGATCTAGAACTGCCTGAGCCCAACATTAAGAGGACGACAGATTTTCAGGTCTCCTAATTATTCAGTCTTGTGCAAACCAACCAAAAGCTCTTACTGCCCTGGACATGTTCCTGTGTGATTTACTCTTGGTGACCTGGTCTAGCAGAGGAGGCTGGACTAGATAATCCTTGGTAGTCCTTTCCAAATCATTTTGTCATTCCCTGCTACTTCTTCAGGATTATACAGAGTATCCAACCTGCACTAATGAACCATGAAGAGTTTTGGCATGACTTACAACATACAATTTTTGTGTCAGGTTTTTAGTTTTAAAACTTTGGGAAACACATCAAAAAAGAATTTACTAACACTACTTAAGCTGGTTGCCTGCAAAACCCCTGAATTACTGACTGCCTATGGAAAATGCACTTGTGTGCCCAAGCTAGGTTCAGGGGGGAAAAAAAGCCAACCTGTTGGAACTCAATTGCTGTAACCATGAAGATTATCCTTTTAGTCTTTGTAATCACTAACCACTCTCATCAGAACCTTTCTAGTCTCTCCAACAGCAGAGTATGGTCCTGAAGGCAGCTCCCTTATTGAGTCCTAGAGACAGACCTACTCTGTGAAATCAATACGGTTGCATCTCTGCAGAAGACAACAATCACATAAATAAAGCCTGTATTAGAATGCAGATGAATAAAAGTAAGCAAATTCAAGTCATAAAAGCAATCCTACTCTTACATTTCTATGATTGACTATTTGATTCTATTCTCTTCACACTTTTTTAGTGCATAATCACACAAAAATATCCAGGTGAGCAATGTTGTCATCAACAGGAATCAACAAAAGAAATTAAACATTTGATGTTTAGCCTGTCAGTGTAACATAGCTGTACTTTTATACCTTGCAAACCACAGGTAGTTTCTAATTGAATGCTCTCCTGCTTGCTCAAACCCTGTAACACTTTAAGCCCAACACAAAGTCTCTTCTAACCACAGGGTATTTGAGATCTAGATACAGAGACTCTCCAAATTTCCTTTTCAATGCACCAGGGATGTGTAAAAATGTCAAGGTAGATCTCCTGCTTGAGAAAAGCATTCCTTTTATAATGAAACACAACAGAACAAGCCATTCTAGCCAATTGCACCTATTCTGGATTTCAATATCAGGTTTAGAGGATGGTTTCCAAGTAGCCTGAAATGTGGCAATAGTTTTTGTCCAGCGACTTCAGTTAACAGGCAAGCATTAAGGATGGTGAGCACAAAAATTCACTTCTGAAACTTTGTTAATCAGCATATTTTGATATACTGGCTTATTTCCTCTGGATAATGGAGACATTGGGGTGTGCTGTTTCTCTGTACTCCAGGCATGGCTCTTCATTTAGCAATATCATTACCTGGCTATTCTTGCCTTTCCTAAAAACTCTATTGTACAGTGTAAAAAAGATCTTTTCATTGAATCTTTACACTGTATATAGTTAAGGTTACAGGACTTGATGTCCATAGAACAAACATGAATTGGTATGGACTTATATTTTTTACTCTCACTGGAACTGCTAGATTTTTGATCTTCACGTGCTATCTGAAATCCTTTATTTAATCACAGTGCAACAATAGCAGATCAGTACTAGAGATAATAAAGGCCAAATTCTTCCCACCGGCTAAAAAAAAAAAAATTGCTGCATTGCACAGACCACTAACTACAACCACTAATAATTTCAGATTACTGCCAACTTGCTACAGGAGGATGAACCCTGAAATTAAACATTCGGCCCACAGCCTTCTGGCATAGGTATTCTGAACTGTGAAGCTAACTAACACTACCTCATTTGGCTGTCAAATTATAAATCCACCAAGAAGAAACATTTTTAAATTTGGCAGTTTCAGCCTTCACATATTCACTAACAAGGTGTGGCAAACAATTCCCTTGTAGCTATTAATCAACGAGAGAATTAAGTTTTATTAGAAGAAAAAAAAAGGGGGGGGGGGGGGCAGAAAAAGGTGAGGGGAACTTAAGTACACACAAACCATCATATTTAGCCCTTCGTCCTGGCACCATTAAAAGTGCACTAGAGGAAAATATTTTTGTTTGAAAGACAGAAATACAATGGGAATAGAATGGCAATAAAAATCAATCTGGTTGTTCCAATATTAGGCACAACCAAAGATCAGAATATTTCTGTTACAGTTTGTCTAGGCCCAATATCCACAAGCTTCAGGAATGTTGATGGAAAAGTTCACACTTGGTTTCAAATTGGGTGCAGAAATACAAAATACTAGCTTTCGTATAAATACTCTCTTTAACTTCCAGAAGATGAAGTTTAAAAGGGTATTTCTAAAAGTCCTTTCCAAACCATATTACTGCACCTTTAACTACTTACTCCTGAACTATCAAGGTACAGAGAAAACAGCCCGGGAAAAAGCTTTCCTTCTGACTCATAACATATGCACTACCTTTCACCTCTCTAAAGAATATCTTTAAAGTAGTCAGTATCTCATTAACCTTGGGTCTAAGAAACACATACACATCATTGAAATCTGAACTATTCTTTTTCAGCCAATACTAAAATGTGTTTTCTCCTCTAAATCACTTTTACATGTAAGTCATACAAACCACTGAGGTTTTGAGATATCTTTCTTGTTAGAAGAACATTTTATTGCTTAGAAATCTCACTTCTGTGATTCACGTCTAATACTCTTATTTTGGCAAGTTAGCAGATATACATGACTTTTTGCTAAGGGACTCCACACAACAAAAATTGTAGCACCCTACTCTTACTGTCATAAACTAGATACAGATACCAGCATTAAGCACAACTGTATCACTTACTAACCTGTATCTCTGTGAGGAGCCCCAGTCTCAGATGAACGATTTAGTAAAAGGCTATATTAATCAGCCAACAGAATTACAAGGTGAAAACATGAGAAGCAGTGCCACTACAGAGGCTGCACACAGCTCTAAAGGTTTGAGCATCACAGGCTGACCTGCTGAAATCCACAGCCTCAAACACTACTACCAGCTCAGCTAAGACAGGTTGCAAAATACAAGGAGCAGTGCTTAGCTTAAATTGAAGAGGGAAAGCCCAAACATTAGGCTCCGTGGCAGCACAGAGCAGCTCTAGGAGGATAAGAACAGGTAACACTTCCGAGGCAGAAAGCAGGAGAGTATGCAGCCTTCATCTTAACCACCTCATCCCCCAATTAAAAATAACAAATTTTTTAAAAAAATAAAAATCATCATTTAAGGACTACAAAGGTTTGTTAAGCAGACCTCTACAAAACAGCACTATCACAGGCTGTAGTTTCACCTAGACCAGGTTGGCAGAATTGTCATCTCCAGCACTATGCTGCTCACACCACTTTGGGTGGCTACTAACATTTGGTCAAGCAAGAAGGCAGATTATAAATGTCCCAATCCAGTTCCTTGTGCAATGATGTGATGTGCTCTGTTTGGTTCAAGAAAGGCCAGTACAGGAACACAGACCAGCAACAACAGTTGAAAAGGATCACTTTGTTGTCATAGTTAAGAGCACAACTAACATGACCAGCCAAACTCCTGGTACATCAGTGTTGGCTGCATGTACTCCCATCATTTTGCCTTCCCTACTTCCCTTGTTCAGGGCACCTCAGCTTCCCATTATTCCAGACAATGGGTTTATTCCAAGTGAACCAGCGTGTTGTTTTTGTTCTTTGTTGGGACCAGACAGAGCAATAGACAAATATGCTGACCACAGTAGTATGAAGTTGATGAACAGAAGCTTATACAAGAAGTTCTACATAATGCTGAAACAAAGCAAAAGAAAAAGTAAAGGGAATTAGAACAGTACTTTCCAACAGCATAGGCAGAGAGATTTGACAGTAGGAGAAAGCTCCAGACAAGTAGCAAGAGCTCTAAAGCAGCAGAAAGTAGCTGGGAAAAGTTAAGACTGCTGATACATTAAGAATGAAAAGGGAAACATCTGTGAAATGCCTCAAAGGAATTCATGTGTTCCTTTAAAAAGCTGATACAGTTGATGACCAAGCTGAACTATCTCTATACCAACATATCCAGCACAGGTAGCAAACAGGAGGAGCTGCAAGTCACTGTACAGCTGGAAAGCTGTGATCTAATCACTATCACTGAAACACAGCAAGAAGACTTATGTAACTGGAGTGCTCTTTTCTTAGATCACAAGAGCTCTTGCTTCCCACGTCGAGGAAAATAGGCAAGGAAGGCAGGAGGCAAACATTGTTAACTAAAGAATCCCTGGTTAAAACTAAAAAGTAAGAAGGATATGCGCAGGCAGTGGAACCAGAGGCACATTATCCTGGGAATAGCACAGGGATGCTGTCCAGACAGCTAAGGCACAGCTGGCACTAAATTTGCACAAGATGCAAATAATAAGAAGGCCTTCTATAGGAGGGTTGGCTAGGAAATGGAAGATTAAAGAAAACAGTACCCCCTGAACAAATTACACCTAAGAACTAGTAACAACCAATATAAAGAAGGATGAGGTAATCCATTTTTTGGCCTCATTTTCCAACGTTAATCTCCCTTCCTGCATCTTTCATGCCTCTGAACCCCAAGTCAGGGACTGGAGAATAAAGTGCCTCTCATTGTAAGTGAAGATCAGATGTGATAACACCTAAGGAATCTGAACGTGTGCAAATCCATGGGACCCAGTGAGGTGCATTCCAGGGTCCTGAAGGAATCAGCTGATGTAGTTGCAGAGCCATTTTCAATCATCTTTGAAGAGTCATGACAGTTAAGCAACTTCCCAGTGACTGGAAAAAGGGTAGAAAGGAGGACCTTGGGAACCACTAACCAGTGATCCTCACTTCTGTGCTCAGTAAGATTGTGGAACAGATCCTTCTAGTAAACACATCCCAACACAGAAAATAGGAAGTCTATTAGAATTGAAGGGCAAATCAAGCCTGACTAAACTGGTAGCCTTCTACAATGGAGTGATAACATCAAAGGAAAAGCTAAAGTGCCATCTACCTGAACTTCTGTAAGGCTGGAACAGGTTGCCCTAAGAAACTGTGTATGCCTCACAATTGTCAGTGTTCAAGGTTAGGTCGTACAGGGCAAAGTGATCTATTGAAAGCTATCCCTGTTCATGGCAGTGGAGTTGGATTACATGATCTTTAAAAGTCCCTTCCAACCCAAACCATTCTACGACAGTAATCCTGCAGGCCAGTTCTTGGAGACACAGTTTTAAAATTCAGCTTAGGCAAACAATTCACAAAACCAGACCTCAAGGCAGCAATAAGAAAACATCAAAGCAGCATCACACACAAGGTCTCCCAGTATCGACTTTTAATTTGAGGGAAGAAGGCAGCTCTAGACAAAAAAAAAAAAAAAAAATTACAAAGCATTACACTAAAAGGACTTTATCCTATTTTCATGCAAGCTCTGATTTTTCAGAAAGACTCTTTTATCTTGGCCTTTTCATTGCTTATCCCAGAAGAGTACTTTAGACTTCAGTCACTTAAGTTTCAACCTCTTAGCAAGGCAGCCCAACTCTTGGTCTGCATACACATATCACAAACCTCACTTTGTAACACACTGCAATGAATCCTAGAAGAAAGCTTGCACTACATGTTCCAGAAATCAGATTTGGGTAATCAAAGTAACGTAGGGGGAAAATATCTGAACCAGGCAACCAAAACTACAAACATCATTGCAACTGTCAGGACAAGAATATACTTTTTTAAAAGGCTCCCTCCTGCCTCAGTGACTGCTCATAATAGTTTCTCCACAAGTGGGTGTATCTTAACTATGCTTAGTTTTCTATATATTGAAAGCACTAAAAAATTGCTCCCTGGTATGCCAGTTCTGCTTACCAGTGATTAAATACACATAGGGAAAGAGAACATGCAGAAAGTTCTGGAGGCTGTAGGTAGCACAGCACTGTGATAATATCCTTCTGCTCTCAGAGAAAGAGCCAGAGTTAGAAATTGCTCAGCCTACATGAGCAGTAATTCAAAGCCTCATTTTTACCTGGACTTGAAGTAAATATTTCTTTTTTCCATTTTTGGAAAGAACACTTTTCAAGTTAAAATTTTCCATTTCAGGTAACAATGAGAAAACAAAAGTATACACCAGTTATGCAGAATGCCACCTTCTGGATAGCAATCTCAAAATCTTGTCACTGTAGGGTTTTTTGTTGTTGTTGTTGCTTTTTGGGAAGTTTTTGCATCATGCAAGAGATTGCTCCATTATTACAGGACACACAGCCCAAGCACACTATCCACACAAAAAGCCGTGTACTGTACAGGAAGATTTGGGGTTTCCGCAGTGAATCTGCAAAAACGTAAGTACTCCAGAAGGTTAAGTTACATCACAAAAAAAACCTCAAAAAAACCCAAAACAAAACAAAGAACCAAGTATTTATTTAATCACATTTATCTTCAGTCATGCACATGCACTCCCTTTTCACTGAATCACAGAATGGTTGAGGTTGAAAGGACCTCTACAAATCACCAGGAACAACTTCCCTGCTGAAGCAAGGCCACCTATGGCCAGTTTCCCAGAATTGGGTTCAGGTGGTTTTTCAGTAACTCCAAGGAAGGAGACTCTAGAACCTCTTTGGGCAACCTGTACCAGTGATTTCCTGATGTTCAGAAGAAACCTCCCACATTTGTGCCCATTTCACACAGAGGCTAAAAATCACATGAGTGAGTTCAAGTAGTCATCTGGAATACGTATGTTGTTAGTGTGTAAAGTGGCATAGAACACTCTTCAAATCAAAAGCTTTAAAAAAAAAAAAATCAAAAACCATTTAGCTCATTTGTAGATGGTACATTGAGGCCTCACTGTGACACAATTAAACCATGTTCCTTTCCTTGCAAGCAACAATTTTACAGCTACTTAGTTTCTAACCACCTGGTTTTGGATACCATTTATTGAACAGCTAAAAATCTTAGCTGCTGCCCTATTCAGAAATTTGTTTTCTATCTATATCCCTATGAAAGCTGCTTGGTCCAGCTTTCGCCTTTCTCTGAACAAATTCACCTTTTTACTTCAAGTTTTATTAAAATAAATGTCAGCTGTGATCCTGATATTCCACTTGACAGATTAAGAGCCCTGCTTTCAGTGCCTTTGAAAAGCAAGAGCAGGCATCCAGGCAAATTAGGTCAACAAGTAGCATCCTAAGAGGGAAAGGAACGCAGCAGAGTTAAGAAACCAGTTCCTATCTTCTTCTGCATATGCTAGACACTTCTTCCAGGTGAAGACTGGGAAAAAAAAAAAAAAACGAAAACAAACAACTTGTGGAAGTCAGCTAATTACGCATGCAGTCTGTCATCTATGTAGCTACCAGAATACACTATTTGCCAGTGCACTAAAATATAACACTCAGGAAGTAACACTGAGAAGCCTCACAAGTTTCTTAGAACTTGTTCTGGATCTATCATTTCCTTGAAAAAGTGCATGCATAATTAAGACCAGTTTCTCTTCTCAGCACCAGGATAAATGTGCACTGAAGTGATTTAAACCCCAGCAGCAACTCTTAAACCACCATTGAGTGAGGTGAGCACCAGAAAGGAAAGAAGAAAAAAAGAAAAAAAAAAAAAAGAAAATTAAACCAACGAACAAAACTGTTACAGTCTAAGTGCACAGCCTTTTCCAGACACAAGCTTGGTGAACTTCAGTGCTTTCTAGCTTTAAACTATGTGATCTGGGGATAATATCTTAGTAACATCCTCTACAGAAACACACACAGTAACATTTTGATGCAATTAAGAGCTGAAACTCTTAAGATTAAAGAAGCATCAGAACGCCAAATAATGTCTGCATATTTTGCATAAAATTTGGACCTTGTGCCAATTTTGTGAAGTTATTAGTCCACAGCTAATATTAGTTACCAAATGTTTAAGAAATACAAGTAGTACATGAAATCTTAGGAATATTAAGCTAAGCTGATCAGTCCATGAAATTGTACAAAACTTACAGATTAGTCAGAAGGCATGAGTATCCTCAAAAACCGTCTTTATGAAGTGTACATCAGGAAGGTTAGAATATATTAAGTTCAAGCAGATATAAAACCCTACTAACAACTGACTCAGTATGTGTGCCACATGTATCAGTCTTGAAACTTTCCCCAGCTACTATCTCAGATCAACTAAAATAGTCACATTGCTTTCCTTTCTTAAAGGACAAAGTTCTATGCATTTGCTCTCCAGTCCCGTAAGTGCTCACCATTACACCCTGTTGATACCTTGCAGTGCAAGTCTTATCCTATTTAGCATTTGGTCCCTGGCAAGCAAATACTCTATGCTGCAAAAATTTCACAATCTGTCAGGTAAGATACCATCGCTACCATGAGTCTCATGCTAGAGAAGAGTGTGTATTAGATCAGTCTGAGTGGGTTCCTCTCCTGGGCCACACTTGAGCTCTGAACTATCCTTTCATTACCCCAATCAAGAAGAATTGCTGCAGCCATTTCCACTTAGCACTTTTGTCATATAGGTTCAGTAACCAATACCATATCCAGGTCAAAAGCATCACATATAACCAAGAAATTACTTGGGATTGCTTGCATGGACAAGACAGCAAAACATGAAAACTACTCACAACAACATAAAGAGTAGGATTCACTTCAGCCTTTCCTAGAAAGGAATAGCTTTGTCCAAAAAGTGTGTTGCTTTTGTATGAAACAAACAAACAACAACAGCTAATTACTGGAGTATAGGAATCTATATTCACCACAAGTCTTAACTGCATGAAAGACTGAAGCAAAGACTACACAAGACAAGAGGCAAACATTCAGCATTTTCAATGGGCTTTAGCCACCCACAGTCCATGTTGTACATTTGCTTTACATCGTGGAATAATCGATTTACTAAAAAGAAACACCTTACATTGTTCGCAGGTCCTTAATTGCCTACACATTTTTACAAGCAAGACCTTTATAACCTACAGTAATACTTTAATCAATGTTTTGATGGCCCCACTCATTTATGCCTCAACTACTACACATTTCTAGAGATTGTTTTTAAACCACATATGAATGGCATTAAGGCCACACAGTTCCTCCAAGAAGCTAAAAGTAGATATTGCCACAGAAATCAGAAGCATAGTCCCATAAGATTAAGTATTCCTGCAGGATATTTAGAAAGCCACCGTAAACAGGTATTGGACTTTTGAAAGCAGTTTCAGTATCTGCAAGAGCAGTATCTGTTCCATTACTCTGGTCTGGATAATATATGCAACTTCCTTTTCCCCTCTCAATTTGTGAGCAGTTAAGATCAGTACTTTTGAAGACCTTACTTCCCATAAATGCCCCACAGCAAGTTTGCCCATAATGTTTTGCATATTACTCTATCACCTCCTTTGCTACTCATTTAATCAATGTTTATAGAGAAATGTCATAAAATACTCTTTTCCTGTACCCCACGGATTTTCCTGTGCCAAACAGCCAAACAAAGCAAAATGACTAGTTTTCTTGATATCTGAGTTTTAGGAAAGAAATAGGACTGGGAAAACATCTAAAACCCACATATATATTGCAATATATTGTCAATACAGTTCAAATCTAACAGAAAGACAGACGACTTCCAAAATATAGAGAGTGTATGAAATCCCAGACAAGGCAGTCCTTCTCAACCTATTTTCATTAAGTTGAATTTCAATCACCTTTTGGCAATACAAATACCATAACATAAATGATACTCTTAAGGATTGTAAGCAACACAGTAAAGCAAGTGTCTTCAGGACCAGTAATTCCAAACATGAAAATGAGAAGTAATTTTATTGGCATAAGCCTAAAGACATGTCTTCTTCACCTGAAGTAAGGCTCAAGTTTACTGTTTGATTTTTGTTTCTGAAGAGGACTTAACCTCAGGATGAATCTGGCTCAATGCTTGGTCCTCGCAAAATGTTGTGGTAGAGCACTTCCATGCAACAATATGCATAACCAGCAATTTTTAGAGTAGTGTAATTCCTCTGAGTGAAGGCTTGTATCATTTTTTTCAAATCCTGACAGAAGGTTTAGCTGTCCTGCAGGAAATGTCATATAATGCTCCCTCTGCATATTTCAGTCTAACTATATGTAATAGCAGAGGCTAACAGGCTAATGAATTCTTCCCAAGTGGTGAGGAAGAACAGCAGAATGAGCAATGTTTTGACACTTTGGAGACATTTTAAAAACAGTGATCCCTATGTTAAGGGCAGAACTTGTACCTTGAAAACATGCTGGCTTAGAAAACTTATTTTCCTTGCTTGCTGTCTTGAAAAAGAAAAGAGGGTAGTAGTGGGGGGAAAACAAACAAATAAACCAAGCAAACGAACAAACAAAAACAAAAAAAATGAAGTTCCACAGAAGTTCTCCAGCCAAGAGGAGACAAATGCACCTTGACACCACCATTACAGACGCTCTGTAGCACTGGGACAGTGAATTCATCACGCCACAGAATCTTTGCGGGAAATTTTATAACTCACCCAGAAGCAGACAGTAAAAACACATCAAGTAATTCCTGATGGATCCTTACCACTGCATGCCCTAGAAACATTTAAAAAAAAAAAAATATTCTACAGTTTTGTACAGTGGAGTTTTTCAATAGCTAGAATTTTTTATTTCTCTAGAATTACTAAATTATCCTGTATGTTCAGATCTATAAATCACGGCAGCATGATCACAGAAGACAATCATGGTTTGCATATTTGTGAAGAATTTTCTTAAAAATTAAGCAGGTATACGATTCCTGAAATAACTTTTAGGCTAACAGTTCTACAGTTCCCATAACACTTATCTGGAAACCCACATGAAAATTTAAAAAACCCACACATACAAAAAAAACCCAAACCCACACACACAAAAAAACAAAACTGAAACACCAACACCCAACCAAACAAAAAACCTCTCAAGAACAAGTACAGAAGCACACACAGAGGAGAGCAAAGCGAGTCTGCACAGACTTCCTGAGCATAGCCCTGTAAGTTAACCAACCAACCAAAAAACAAAAGCAAAGGAAAAAAAAAAAGATTTTTTTTTTTTTTTTTTTTAAAGTCACCAAACGTATATGATGCACAGTTTTAAAGGAACTGTTAACACTCAAGAAATACCTTGGAAGTACATCCAGTTCTCAGCAACCAGAAATCCACAACAGAAACAACATTAAGTTACTCTATAAAGCTACTATACTCAGTTTTGGCATCTGTATCCTCCATACCAACCTCTCAATCCTAAAATAAATAAAAAGACAGAAATACCAGAATATTCCAACATAACGTAATGTAACATAATGGGAAATGTAAGTTTTTCAGCTTGGAAAAGAGACTTTTGATATGAGAAAAGATAGGAGGCCTACAAATGATGGATATGCAAAGTGCGAATAGAAATGACTCTTCACTATTTCTCACTGAAGTCCTGAATGGCTTCCAATAAAAGTCATCAAGAATAACTTTTTTTTTTTTCTTTAGACAATGAACTGTTGTTCTCTTCCTGCAAGATTATTAAATTCTAAAATTCTCTTGCCATAGAACAAAGCCAGAAGCACAGCAGCATTTAAGAAGTGATTAAGTCTCTCTTTCAAGAATTTTGTATATCAGTAGCTATGCAACACATCCCAGACACAGCCTTTCCATTATCAAGTTCCTAAATTGCCGATGGCCATGTGAAAGGAAGACACACTTAAGTCATTCATAGTCTCTGAACGCTGCTACATGTCATTGCTGAAGCAAAGTGAGACCAAACATGGATGTTTGGTCTCGTCACAGTAAAGGCTTTCATATTAAAAATAGACCCTTTCTCCCCAGGTCAACCTAAAGAACAGACACTACCCTCGTGTCACAACATTCTTTCAAATACACTTTGCCAAGTTTGCCATTCATTCTTTCCTTCTTTTCTAGAAGCTGAAACTGCATCTTCCTGACAGATAAAGCAATCCTAGAAGCCATTAATACTGGAGGACACTAACAACTGGTTTTAATGCTTCAATACATTTAGTCCAAAAATTGATTATATATAGTGAACAACGCTTTCGAATGGATTCAACTACTTACTAACTAAACAAATCTGCAGTGAATAAATAGATTTTAAGAGATGGTCAGCAAACCAACTGAGCACCGGTTGCCATCCTCCAAGATGTCTACCACTTGTAGACTCAGGACATAAAAGCAACTGTCACCTGAAACTCAGCATATTTCCATTCTCTTCCTTTAAATTCCTACATTGTTCTATGACAGTAATATGAAACCAGCAGAACAGAAGAACAAGAAATTCTATCAGTCATTTGTTGTCTTACAGTTTCCTTGAGCATGGTTTGTGAGTAGTCTGAGGAATTTCACCAGTTGATATACACTTCCACATAAGCTTCCTAGTGGCAAAGTTTGCACCTATTAGTCTAAACTCAGTTGTACAGCTGAGTACTCACAGTACTTTTTAGCACACTCTGTTCCAGGGCTCATGCTAGACACAGGAGTATTCTATAGCTGTACTGCAATCGCGACATAGCTTTTGTTGGTCTTCCCAATCTGCTTCAATACCCTGAGTTTTCTCATAATGATATTTCTTCCTGAGCATGCTGCATCTCTGTACTCTGTTCAGTTATCAGTTCATTCCCTTTTGACCTGTAAAGCGACCAAAATAAGTGTTCCATGATGGGTATGATAAAGAAAAGATGCAGACTGGAGTGGCGCAGGAAAGGAGAAAGACAGAAGATAAATTGGAACATTCTCTCCCATTTTATCATTTGGAAGATGATGCCAAGAATAGGCAGCTAAAAATGCAGCTAGATGATCAATTTCTATACAGCCTATTGCTTTTCAGACAGAAAACTAAGTTCTGCAAATAAATTGTAGGTTATGCCAGATTTCCAGAGACTGTTCTTCAATTAATGCCTCTTAAAAAGCATGCCTTGCTTGTTTAAAAAGGAACATTCTGAGAATGGGATTTTTTTTCCCCCATCACATCTGCTGTAACAGTCTACACTTAAGGTGTAAACGGCAGTACTGTACAATATATTCCACAAAGCTATTCAAATATTCCTAGTCAGAATTCATGCCCTAAGCAATCACTGTTCCATTATTCCTATGCATAATGTGTTTCATCCACGGACTTGTTGAAATAAAATCTGGAGATCTTAATATAAAAATTATATACAAAATCACTGAAAAGAAACAGGAATTCCCAAAGACAGCAAAACATGCCTGCCCACTAGATATAAATTGCTAACAAACTCACCACAAACAGTAAGGAAGAAGCTTCTTTGCCTATACTCCATGTCCTAACGATTTTATAGAGTCAACTATAAGAACCAAGAGTACCATACTATGGTACACATTAAATCCAGTGACTGATGATCCTGCCTTCAGTAGTAACTACTGAGCTGATAGATTAAATATCTGACTGAAGAATTACATAAATGGATATCCATAACTAAACTGAGCAAACAGTACCTTGCTCACTTTTTAAAAAAAATATTTTATTTTAAACTCCTGGACTCTCTGCAAGTAGCTCTGTAAGGAGAACCGCATCTAGTCCTGTAATCTTTTCAAGCAACCCTACAACAACTGCAGCAGATGACAAAAGAGGTTTGGGATTTGATCAGTACCACATGCTGTATATTTCATATATTGATATGGATCACCCCCTTTAATATCTAACATTTAGACTCAGATCTAATCCATTCATTAAACAGAAAGAAATTCTGTGTCATACAAGCCATAAATTTGATTTTATACTTACTCTAACCAACTCCACAACTTCTTGCTGAATTACAGTTTACCTCTTAAAGTTTCATCATTTCTTTGATTATGCAAATTAGATCTAAATAATCTGAAATTATTGCTAACATTGTACATCAAAACTGACATACTACGTAATCTTACCAATTTGACATGATTGCTCAATCTCCTTCCAAGAGTACCACAGTCTGCAGACAAACCACCCAAAGCAACACTATCCATGCTGCCCTCCCAAATCTTGAAATCATTTCACAACCATCTTCCATCCTATCACCTATGAACACAAAGGCATGCTGCTGCATCCTCTGCTGGTTTCTAAGAAATTTTTGGAAGACTAACAAAGTCAAATGCTTTCTAAAGCAAACAAACTCAATCCCCCTTTTACAAGTCATTTTTCTCTTCATCCTCTTATTGTCAACCTTCTCCCATTTAATTTGTGTTTTCAGTCAGCAGTTCCCAAAGCCAGACTGCAGTAATTGCTTCCATTATGCCACATACAAAACTCCAGTTACTAACTGGAATCAAGCTTACCCTTCCATCCACTGTTGCCACAGCAGGCTGTTAATGGGACCTACTATATCAATGACCTCTTCCCACAGCACTGGTGCATAATTGTTTGGTAACTTCTGTAGAATATTCTCTGTATGTTTTGCCTCACACACAGATGAAATGAAGTCCATCACATGCCTTGTAAAATGGAGTAAACAGATGTATTTTGGTGTTTCCTCCAACTTTCTTTCCCTTTGTTTTTGGCAATTTTAAGTAATGATACAAGTATTACAATAAAGCTAAAGCAAAATCTTCTTAGAAGTTTTACAGATTTAACTGAAGGAATTTTCCTGCTGGGAAGCAGCTCCATGGAGAAAGACCTCAGAGTCCTAGAGGACAGCAATGTGCCCTTGCGGCCAAGAGGGCTGTGGTGTATTAAGAAAAGCATGTCCAGGGAGATTCTCCTCCCCCTCTACTCTTCCCTTGTGAGACCACATATGGAATACCATAACCTGTTTTGGGTTTCCCAATTCAATAGACAGGGATCTGATGGAGAGAGCCCAACAGGAAACTACTAGATCATTGCAGGACATGAACATCTCCCCTATGAAGATAAACTGAGAGACCTGAGGCTGTTAAATCTTGAGAAGGCCAAGAGGGGATCTTATCAATTGTCTATAAATATCTGAGGGGTGGGTGTCAAGATGAAGATGCCAGGCTCTTTTTGGTGGTGCCCAGTGATAGGACAAGAAAGGATAGGTATAAGCTAAAACACAGGAGGTTCTTTACAGTGAGGGTGGCAGAGCACTGGAACAGGTTGCCCAGGGAGGTTGTGGAGTCTCCCTCGCTGTAGGCTTTTAAAACCTGCCTGGATGCATTCTTGTGCAGCTTGCCCTAAGTGATCCTGCTTTGGCAGGGGGATTGGACTCGATCTCTGTACGTACCTTCCAACCCCTAACATTCTATGCTTCTGTTATTTTAAGCACCTAAACAAACAGATGTTATCTGGATTTTTTAATATTGTATCTTGTTACCTGGATCACATATAGAATAAATCTTAGATTCGCAATCTTAACCATGGTTCCTAAAAATTAAGCTTTCCTTTCCATGTTTGATAAAACCCACAATGATGAAAAGACCATTTTACCCAAGTTCAATGTGGGAAGAACCGGAATTCATACTAAGTTCGAGGAATGATCTGAGTGTAAAAAATAAAAACAGAAGTTCCCGCTTAGAAAAAAAATGTAATACTAAACACACTGGAAAAACCATAAAAGTTAAAGACATCCTAACTGAAAAGCTCTTTATATGTTCTAGACACATTTTAAATGATTGAAATGTTCAATTTTATTTGAAATTGCTTTGGCTCTAGGCTACGGCACAGGCACTGAAGATAGATAACTACTGTAAACAATGCTATCCTGTAACTACTACTGGAAAGCTTCAAAGAACTAATGAGATATTTCCCCATACTGAACAGAAAGGTTAACAATCTTCCTAACTAAAATGACATATAGAGCAGCCCCAAAAGCAAAGACTTTCTCTAGCCAGTTTTCTTGAAAGCAGCCAAACCTAAACTTCCATATTCAGATTTTAAATATGAGGAGATTTTACCCCAACCTCTCCAAGTCAGGTTATCGGATGCAAATTCAGCAAAGCTTGTATTATACACCATGAAAAAGCTAGTCTTAAATAATTATCATTAAACCTACCTGCTAGTTCAAATAAGTTAGCTGTTAAGAATAAACATATTAACAATTAAACTGCTGCACAAACCATATTTGGTAAAGTTTCAATAAAAGAAGTGATGGACACTTACCAATGCACACATCTATCTTCCCCTTGATAGCAGCCTCATGCAAAGGAGTGTAGTTCCAATTGTCTCTTGCATTTGGGTCTGCCCCCTGACACAGTAACAGACTAACTACTTCAGCATGACCAAAGGAGCAGGCGTTGTGAAGGGGTATCAGCCCTCCGTCATCACGAGCATGAACGTTAGCTCCTGTCTGTAGCAAGTGCTCTACAACATCCTTCCTTCCGAAACCTGTAAGAGAACATATTTCAGTTAATTTGTTTGGTAAGACAACATGATTTAATATTTAAAACTGTTCACTCCCAGTCTAGTGTATCAAATGATATTATTCTTGTCACTCTTCTTCTTGGTTCAATTCACCATAAAGTGAGACCATATTCACTTGCTGAAACAACCATATTCAACAAGATTCACTTACACTTATGACAGAGAACAACGCTTTATCACAATTAGCCTGACTGGCTGATACTCCATCACATGAAGGAGTTGTACAATAAGCTTGCCATTGTTTTCCAAAAAAGCTTATTATGACTTTTAAACATTTAGTATAATATGTACATACCTAAAGCAAGCATCTTACATACTGTCTCTTGATAAAGATCTTCACCGTGGAGAGGATCTCATTTTAACACACACTGAAGGACACTGCCAGTGCTCAAGCAGCACAAACTTTCCTCACTTCTGCTCCACTTTGGAGACCACTGCCTTAAAAGACAGTAACAAAGTTCAGGCCCACAAGGGACAGTTTGAACAAAGTTCATTTTTATACTAGGTTGCATTTCAAAGATTGGATGGCATTTCCTTTAAATCTCAAGGCTTAAAAGCAGCAGCACTGGAGATTTTAAAGGACTGCCACTTTTAGAGTTACTTTGTCTTCTGGTAATCATAGATACCAATCAGCTTAGGTAAGAAGAATCCCACCTATATGAACTACATGCTGCAGCAAATGAAATTCCATCATGGTGGTGCTGACTGTCAGCTTATAGATTGTATTGACTCACAGATTATGGATCAAAAACATAACTGAAGACATTCTTTCCCTTCTAGAAGGCAAATACAAAGCTTAAGGGCAGCAACAAAGAAGTTGTCAGTTCTTTCCCAGGTAACCATGTAACTCTGTCACAGGAGAACACTGCTGAACAATGACAGAAATGGTTCTCAGAAGTCAGCACCCTCTGTGACACGACTCATTCATGAAAACTTCTTAAACTGTCATCTTTTACCTCCGAGATGCAGTCACCAGATAGGACCTCCATTCCAAGGAGCTAAGCCTTCTTTTTGCGAGAGCAGTGCACTAGTTACAGCCATGCAGACTTGCAGCACAGATTTAACATGTTTTCCACTCACAGTCCATAAGGTGAGGTCTCTAAGACAGATCCAGCATCCACACCAGCTTATCCAGTTAATGCTGTAACTGGACAGCCAAGCTGCAGACTACCATTCTGCAGGAATTTACTCAATGAAACAGAGTGCTTCAACACTCTTAAGAAGGGCAAGTTTTCTAGAAGCTGACTAATGCTACAGAGTTAAGCAGACAGGCCCAAAACAGAAAGCCCCTTTACAGAAGCTTACTGTGGTTTGAGAGTTTTTTATGACAGCTTAACAATATCTTTACTTCTGCTCAAGGAAGCATTCTTCCCTGAGATACAAGTAAGAAAGTGGAAGAACAGTCTGCAGAAGACATCACAGATACATATGCAGATGCTCACATCTAGCAGAGGTTGTTTCAGTTCACATCTCAGTCTTGTATGGCCACATACCTCAAGGGCTCCAGCTGACAAGTACAATCTGGTTGCTTTTGAACAGCTGTAAGGATTCCCCCATCCCCACTCTGCAGAGCCCTCAGCTGCTTGCAGCACAGATGCTGGACCACTACAAATTACAAGTTAGTACACTGAGCAGATACCAAAGTGGGTTTTCTCTAATCCATAGGGCTAAACAGCAGTTCAGCAGCTGCTTCACAATCTGCTGAGCCATACCAGCCGCAGGGAGGAGCCTGCAACCAACTCAGCACCCCACTCAGCAATCCAGTTTTAGTTTATCTCTGCAGATAAGTCAAAGCTTTCTGGTACATTATATACTATCACTTCAGGTTAGAAACAACTCTACAGAAATGGAAGCCTCCGAATCAAAACTGGTATTATTAAAAGTGATATTTATTTATCATGACAAAACTGCTACCAGAAGACACATTCCTCTTAAATGAACTGTCAGCAAGTCCACTGCTACTGTGAATCACTGCAACTTCCAGCATGAAAACTGATTTGTTTGTTTGTTACTGTTACAAAACAGTCAAGGAACATCACCTCTAAGTCTTCAAATAGAAAATGACAGTTTAAATGGGTACAACAGCAAACATGGATATCTGGTCCCACAGCAAAGCTATGAGGACTGAGACACAAATGGCAAGAAGCAAGCCCCCAGATTCCTACACTTACATTGTTCATTTGATTGGCAAAAGAACATTGAGCAAGACAAGAGTCGTAAAAAGATGCTTTCAACTAAACAGTAAATCAACAGCTTTTATTAGACTTTAGTTTTTATAGACTGAACTACTAAAATCAGTGCTGAAACAGCAAGAGAGTTTGCTTTGCACGGTTTTTATTTTGTCTCTTGAGGAAAAAGAACCTGGTAGTGCCTGAACATTCAGATTCCCTTTCAAACTGTTGAGTGTGACTTTCAGGACTACATACATACTTCCTCAAAGTATTGCTGAACATGGAGCTATTGACAAAGGTATCTTTGGAAATGTCAGCAGTAAACACTTCACATTTTTTGGTGCATTAGCTCTCCTGTTCAGTCCTCAAAAAGCATAGTAAAGGTTTTTGTGATTTTATCCCATATCTCAATCAGTTACGGGAATAGCTTCCAAAACCACTAGCAAATCTCTAAAAAGATGAATTGACAAAGTGCCTGAAAGTCTTTAAAATGATCGCATGACCCAAACTGACAAAGTGATGGTAATTACTGAAACTCCTGCAGTGTCAGAGTCACCTTTGGTAAAAAACAAGACACGTACCAAGCCATTTGTGACGCATGAACCACATAATTTGGTTTAAACTGAAGAAACTGATGTGATGTCACTTAAGATTATTTTAAAAATTTGAGTAGTTTACATTTTCAGTGCAACTTCAAATTTACAAAGTCTAAAGGAAGAGCTCCCATGAAAAAGCCTGTAATAAAAGATCACAAAAGACCATCAAATTGAATGTTTCTATAGAAAACATTCGAACCCTGGGTAACTATGGAGAAGACACACATTTAGAAGCCTAGCATACAAGTTTGTTTTTATATGATTCACCTGCCAGCTTTCAAAGCACACTCATAGACAGGGTCCCTTATTAGCTTGTGCTAATTCCATACAAGTAAAATGCACAAGCTTTGGCCTCATTTTAGCTTCTTACAACTTACAAGTTTCAGAGAAGACACGGTACCTCAAAAACATTGTTCAAGAGACAAAGGAAGCAGCAATCCCATTATAAAAAAGTAGTAACAAGAGAACATCTGAAAATAAAGGGTGAAACACTTATCAGTCAAACCAAAGAAAATGCAAACATTCAGAGTGAGTGACAGGCTCTTCATTTCTCCAGTCATCTCAGAAAAACAGTCAAAGACTAAAGCTTGGGGAAAACCAGGAGATGGATATGGTTATGATAGCTTTACATAAATCAAGAGAAAGGCAGACAAGTCAGAAAAACACCATTTAACTAGTTCTATTCTTGCCTTTTTCCAAACAAAACCTGCCAGTTTAGATGGAAAACGAGGGGAAAATGCTTTAGGCAGTAAATTGGCAGCTTGGAAATTAAACTAAATAAAGCTTTCAAACGCCATCATACATGACAGCACACAGAGATACCACCAAATGCTTACTAATACTGCCAAGATAACCAGTCGTAGTCCTTTTTCACATGCTGCACTGAGCCCACAGGCTTGTCCTACCTCTTTTTGAGGCACTGAACCTAAAGAAAAGTGAAGAGAGTGAGAAGGTTGAATGACTAGTGAAGGAAATGATGCAAAGAACACACCAAGATTGTCAGCCAATACCCTCTTACCTGAGGGTTTGGGCTTCACTGTTAAACCTGTGTTGTTTGCCACAAGCCTTCACATGGTAACAGTTTACATACACTTAATTACTCAAAACTCCTAGAAGCCACATGTCATTGCACAATTTCATGATTCATTTTCAGAAATTTTGGTAAGAAAACCAACCACCAAACAAATATATGGACTTCCCACTTGAACCAGAAGAGTGCTTTCCCCAGTGAGCAGAATATGTGAAGTAGTCAGTTTAAGTACAGCTGTAGTGTTTCACCCACTGTCCAACTAACGTCATTTGATGACAACACAGCATGAATCCTTCAAAATGCCAATTCCAACCTTCCTTAAAGCTGCTGTTATGTGCAGAATTTATCACATGGAGGACTTCCAACTCTCAAAAAGTGTTTTCCTCCCCCTTTCACCTGCTTGCTCTTTAGAACACCTTTACTTCAAAAGAAGTGAAATTTTATAGCACTGCATAATCGCAGTTTAAGCAGAGGTATTATTGAAGGAATTACTGTGATCTTAGGCAAAGCAGGAAAGATGCTCTTACTAAACATAATCCCACTTGCTAAAGTATTAAACAAGGGCTTGTATTCTCATATGAGCTGAAGTAGAGAAACATACATCCTACAGACAAAACCTTTTAAGAATGGTTTTAAACTGTAAGCAGAGAGTGGAAGAAGTTCAAGCTAAGTCATTGATTTAGTGCTGCACATTCTGGGACAAGATTTTTTCCCAAGAGACATCTTTCAAAAGTCCTTCTCCCACTTCACCAGACAGAACACAACTAAACTGAGTGATCCAACTGAGTAAACTGAAGAGCCTTCAAGCCAGGAAAAAGGCACCCAATTCACTATTGCTGAATGTCTGAGGCTTTTCATTGATATCCTCTTGTAAAATCTTTAAAAGGATTTAAAATGGGAAGCAGATACAATACACTACACAAAGTATTGCAAGACCATTCAAAGGAGCAATTTACCCGTCACAAAGAAAGCAAGCTGGAACTTCCTAGGAAGTAATACACTTGTGACACTAACAGAGTTCATACTACAAACATACAAAAGAATGAATCCCATAAGCTGAGGACAGTAATCTGTCAATTAACCTTTTTACATGAAAAAGTCTGCATTTTGCCAGCTCTAAGCCTGTAAGGTTACCAGGATGTTTCCTAATTGACTACATAATCTGCACTCTTCATAATACCCATTTGAATCCAGCTGAAAATTGTTACTACCCCTCCTTTAAGTTGCACAAGATAGAATTAACCAGTAACTTACCCTTTCAAACAACTGTTTGCATATGGCTAGACATCTTTTCTACAGCAAGGACATATCAGACAACCACAACAAAATGAGTTGGAGTAGTTTAATAATGGTATTTCTAACAAGCCTTTCCAGCTAGGGCAATTTAAATTAACCTGCAGTAAACTGCACCACAAGTGGAGTGGTCAAACCAGGTGTCTCCACATAGAGTTGTAGTATGTAAAGTTACCAACTAATTCTTGCTGTTTCCTGGCTCTTCCTCAAGAAACACTCAGTAGCTAGTTACGTTAGTTCTGACTCCTCAGTTCCTTATCTCACTTACCTGTTGAAACACTACACTTAACGGCTTGCAAGTTGACAAATCAACCTGATCAGCTCCTATTCCAACCTAAATGAGATCCCTTTGCCTTCAGTATTGAAGTTGTGTACTCCAGAAATACTCCAAATAATAGCTGTATGTTAAACTCCATAAAAAGATGTCTCCCAGCAGTTCCTAGTAATATCGAAATTGACATCAAAAGCATGCTTACAGAAAACTACTTTCCCCAAACACCTTTTTGTCATTACTATAGAGGCAAGCAGAAAGATCACTGATGCTCTGAAAAGTCATGTCAATCAAGTTTCTCCATACCTGAGTTTTGGCTGATATCAGCAAGAGCACTTCACACTAGCCCAGTACAGAAGTAAGCATTAAGTCACAGTTTGGCAATTACAATTAGCACTCTATATTCTTACGTTAAACACTAGAAAGAGAGTAACTGTGAAACAAAAGAATTTGCCACTTAAGAACTTGGGAGGGTAACTTTTTTATTAAAACAAAACAAGAAAAAACCCCAAAAAACACCCAGCACAACTTAAACTTCTCATTAAAAGGATGTGGAACTGGACAAGCTTATGACTATGACTACAAAGAAATCAGCTAGGACTCGGCTAACTTCTACCAGGTCCATCCACCTAGCTGTTTCTGAAAAAAATTGTTGCTATTACTAATGCTTTAACAGTAACCTTGTTTCAGGAGGGAAGGAGCAATTAAGTATCTTACAAAGCCAGCTCCAGCAAATTTAGTCAAAAAGTCACAGGAATCCTCCCCATGCAGGCATATTAAAGGCAGAAAAGCCTTGGGAGCCAGCTTTTAATGAGTAAAAGAGAATGATACACACACACACAAAAAAAACCCCAAAAAACAAACAAACAAACAACCCACCACACATGCCATGAAAGTGTCACTGCCAACATGCTTCAAACACAATCGACCACTACAGGCATATCTCCAGCATCCTACAAACCACACAATTGACAGTAAATACAAAAGCTGAGAGTAAAGTCTCACTCCACCCCATGCAAAATATACCTAAAATGCGACACATTTTCACATAGACTGAAATCATCCAACCATTTAAAAAGTCAACAGCATCCCTAAAGGAAAAAACCAAACAAACAAACCTCTTGCATACACACAGAACCAATTTGTTTGGTTATGCTGGCTAAAAAGGTATTTTGTCAGCTACTTGACAACATCACCCAAGGCACGATTATCGAGCTAGTTTACAAGAAAAAACAGCTCAGGCATAAAATCTTTCAGCAAGTGAGGGACATTTAAGACAGTAAAGGTATTCATAATCTGGTTAAATCAACAGAGACATCTAAAATGTTTCTGAAGGAAAAAAAGGTCAACACATCTTTAGACCTAAGGAGTGCAGCAGAAAGGCAGAGGAATGGAATAGTCTGTCTCATTCAATGTATTTAGAACTACTAAGCAGAACACAGGATATTTCAGTGAAGAAGGTGAGAAGTACAAGAGGAAGCAAGTTATTTTTAATGCAACTTAGCAGTTTAAGAACTCATTACTGCAGGATGAACTTCTACTAAGATGCAGAAACTGGACTTTGCTCAGATAGTTGCTGAGCTACGAACTGCAGGACGAAGTACTAAGAAGTATCACATACGAAGAGGCTAAGAGTATATTGTAGCTCTCCCCTAGAAATCTGTTTTTGGTCACCAGTATGGATAAAATCTTTGTTCATGCCTGGCACAGTTGCTTTTTAAAAATTTTAATTTTTCGTTGGTTTGGGTTTTGTTTTTTTGTTTGTTGTTATAAGCAAGGTAGTTTTCATTGAAAAAACTTGACAGCAAAAAGCTATAAATACGTTAATGATTCCACTTTGTTTACTTTTTTCCCATTTTGTTTTGAGGGGTTTTGTTTGTGCTTTTTCTTTGTTCTGGGGTTGGGGGGTTTTTTTTTTGTTTTTTTTTTTTTGGTGGGGAGTTTTTTTGTTTGGTTGGTTTCTGTTGGTTTGGATGGGTTTTTAAAGTCACTCATCACTTCTAAGTCTTTAGAAACTGCCTCTTACTCCAGTTTTCGGGTGCTGCTGGATAATATCCAAAGCTTCCAATAGTACTAGCAACAGTAATCCACACAGCACTTGAGGTACTATTGAGTTGTTCTTTTTACAAGCATGTAGAAGAATCCCTCAAATGACTTGCAAAGAAAAGGCTGAACACTACACATCCTGAAAGATATTCAGCATTTCAAGAGAGGCTTTGCTAGAATAACTGTCCAGTTGGAGGAGAAAAGGAAAATAATCCTTCGTTCGAATTCATCCTGCTTTCTATAGAGGTCTCTATCTCCCTAATATGACCTCAATATTAATTGCTACTTTATTAATAGTCAATCAAAGGAGGTTAGACTTATTCAGTACACTAGCTGACATTTCAACACAGAGCTGAAGAAATTATTTCCCCTCATTCAGATCAGTTGACAAATCAGATACCCTAGATAAAGAAAATATGAGTAATAGTGTTGCTTCAACTTGACGCTGAAGCAGATAATGGACAGATGACTCCAACTTCCAGAACCAGATTTAGATCTGTACTCAGCTTTTTAAATAGTTGATTATTGAGATTTCAGTTCTCACTTTACCCCAGCTTAGATATGTCCTCAGAATTCTGAGTGCTCTCAGAAGCCAACCCTTTTCCCTTCTGTCGTGATGAAGGAGATAAATATGATTTTGAAACTGGAAACCTCACAAATCTTAAGGAAACTTGAATTAACGTGTTTTTTTCCAAGAAACTAGAATTAGGGAAGAGGTCTTTCCCTATTACAGTAAAAGTAATTTAATTGCCTGGCATTGCTGCCAAAAAAAATAGGAACCTGCTAGGTTTGAGAACATCATCCGCCGTTTTCCTCATGATACAAGGAAACACCTCCCACTGTTATTACAGTTACAACTTACTGACATTATCAGCTTTCAATAACTTATTCCCTTAAAAAAGTTTTGCCCATTTCTTCTCTAATCAAAGTACAAGTTACCACTGCAGCATCAGTATTGCAGTTTGTACTAGCACTTAAGTTATGACTTGAGATCTCAGAGTTTAAGGGGAAAAAGCAAGGTCTAATTAAAATTTTAATTTAAACAAGCAGAACTGACTCACAAGACGATCCTTCTAAAACTTTAAGAACTTCATACACACATGCAACTGTACCAGCATTGTGTTCCAGGATTCACTAAAATCAAAATCATCTTTGCATCCTAGAACATTACCACATTTAAAACTCCACTTGCATAAGGTCACACTTTAATGGTAAAGATCAAGGATGAGAGAAGAACAGAAAGGAAAGAGCTCAGGCCCAAAAGTTCCCTTGGGGCATTGTAAATGCCACTTGTAGTTTGGAAATTAAAACAAGTCCTTACAGTCTCAGAGAGTATTATCTGATTGATAAATTGAATATCACTCTTCAGAGTGTCAGGCAACACTTAAACCAGAACAGGGTAGACTCAGACTAGACTTTAGGGAGAAGCTGTTTACTAGACAGTGACAAGACACTAGAACATGTTGTCTAGAGTAGCTGTGGATGCCTAATCCTTGGAAGTGTTTAAGACCAGACTGGATGAGGCTGTGAGCAAGGTGGTCTAGTGGGAGGTCATTCCAGCTCATGGCAGGGGGGCCGGAACTAGATGATCTTTAAGGTCCCTTCCAAGTCAAGCTGTTCTATGATTCTTTGGCAAAATAGTCCTTTTCTTTACCTATTTCAACACAGTGCTTGAGAGCCATACATCCGCATTTAAATACCAAGCACTCAGTACAGCCTTCTTAATTACCTTAATTTATGTGCACTCGTGCATCACTTCAAGCTCAGACAAGATCTGTGCCCCTTACAACATAAGGTCCAATCCTGTAACACTGGCACGTGTCAGAAAGCCTTCAGATTAACCACAGACCTAGCAATTGTGCAATTCTTGAGTTAGGACTGATGATTAAAAGCATCTTCCTCGTTTCACTTTTACCATGAACTCTGCATGTCCTGTGCCCTCAGTGAAGACCACAGCCTGTATAAAACGTTCTCTTTATTGACTACACTAACTTGCAATAGCTAAGTTTATGTTTACTTCCAGTTAAACTGTTGGGACTTCACTGTTAACTGCTTGTATGACATTACTGCTGATCACAACTACATTTATTCTCTGCACTAAGAGCCACACTCTTTCCTGGACACACTTCTGTTATCAAGTTCAATCGTCCTACAATATGTCTTTCCCGAGCCCACTTAGACCACAGAAGATACAGAGATCAATCAGCAGCTACACTCAAGTAAAACGCAAAAAAAGTCACGAAGTACAAGGCATCAGCATTGACATGCAGCGCAGTGGTTCCGGATATTCCCAATACACGTGAAACGTTTGACTTCAAGCTAACTCTGCGCTGAATTCCAGTTTCTCACCTCTTAAGCACACAAACACAAGTTTGCAGCAGTCTGTGTGTCAAATACAGAAAAAAAATTCGGCACTTCTAGATCACACGAGCTCCTTCACAATCTCCTCTCCCACTTATTTCACCCAAGGGAGGGATTTTCTTCCATTTTATGAGTTAAAAACGGGAGACCTAACAGCCATCCCCACGCAACCTGTAGCAAAACACTGCCCAGGGAAGTGTTCTCACACTTCTCTCAGCTTACGCGTGAGTTTTCCCGACGCACGGAGATGCTGGAGGACCACTCCCCGAATCTAGAAAGCCACCTCGGAAGCTGCACTCTCCCCGTCCCGTTGCACTCGCTGTCACTGCTCTCCGTTGGGTAGGGGAAACCGGAACGGCCACGGCCCCTCCCCGGTCCCGGTACCTACCGGCGGCGAAGTGGAGCGGCGTGGACTTGCGGCCCGCCATGTCCTTGGCGTTCACGTTGCCCGTGTCCACCAGGCGCTTCACGCGTGTCACGTCCCCATTGCGGCAGGCCTCCAGCAGCTCGCGGAAGGCCCCACTCGAGGCTCCCGGGCCTGCCGCCTCGGGACTCTCCGCCGCCGGACTGGAAGCGACTGACGACGACGCAGAAGAGGAGGACGACGAGGAAGAACTGTTGGAGCTACTGCCCGAGCCCGGCGGCGGGCCTGGGGCAGCGGCACCCGCACCCTCCGAGCACTCCGGGATCGGAGGCCGCTCCGCCTCAGGGGGAGCCTCGCCTTCGGGGCCGGCCAGGCTGTGGCGCTGCGCGGCGGGGGCAAGCTCGGCAGGTGACAGGCTGGGGCTGCGCGGCGGCGAGGCGGTGGCCGGCGGGGAGGCTGGCCCGGGCGGCGGATGATGGTGGTGGTGGTGGTGCTG
>WBNM01043313.1:0-19235 GCA_013399055.1 Ramphastos sulfuratus | reverse complement strand
GGTGGAAATAACACAAAACAAACCTGCTTTGCTTTGACAATAGTAAAACACTAGAAGAGGATGAGCGGACAGGTTGTGGAGTCTCTGTCCTTGGAGATACTCAGTACCTGGCTGGACCTTTGCTTGATCCAGCTGCCTGCTCTAGCTGACTGGTTTTGGGCAGAGACTTGAACGATACAATTTCCAGAGGTGCATTCCAGCCTTTGGTGGTCTGCTGTCAGGTTTAAGGCTCATGTTAGGGGCTTGTAATACTACATTTTAAAAACTTTTAGGCTCTTGTCTTCAGAAGCAGTTTGCTTCTGAGGCCTGTGTAGTCAAGGAAGCAGGTGCAAGAATCTTCACAAAGCTACTTTGAAAATCAGGTGCTAAGTCTCACATAGTATTATAAAAAGCTGAAGTCATATTTCAGGGAGCACAAAATTATTAACTTGGAGAAGAATAAACTTTTGACTTCTGAGCATAGATTTTTACTCACATAAGGTCTGTAGGTTTGGATATTAAGGTAAAAGATATTTTCCATCTCACAGTGCTTCACCCTGCTGACTTCAGCTTTAAATGACCTTCATTTTTGTAACACGAGTTACAAAAATAGTTGTGCATCCTTGAGTACTCCAAAATTGTCATGAGAGTGTAACACCTTTCCACTTAAATGCCAGCCCACAGGTGTCTACTACCCTTTGCATTCGAAAACTAAAACCCACTGATTTTTCAGGGTCCCATTCCTGCCCCTCCACAGATTGTCAACCTTTTACCATATGTTACTGAAACTGTCAGCTTTCTATTTGTAGTTTAAGTGTTCTTGAAGTCCTTTTAGCAAAGGAATAGAGCTTAGATCACAGAATCACAGAATGGTCTGGGTTGGAAGGGACCTCCGCAGTTCATCCAGTCCAACCGCCTCTGCAGTCAGCAGGGACATCCTCAACTAGATCAGATTGCCCAGAGCCTTGTCGAGCCTCACCTTGAATATATCCAGGGATGAGGCCTCAACTGTCTCCCTGGGCAACCTCTTCCAGTGCTCCTTATGGTAAAGAACTTGGTCCTAACATCCAATCTAAGTCTGCTCTCCTCTCATTCCAAACCATTGCCCCTTGTCCTGTCACTGCAGGCCTTTGTAAACAGTCTCTCTGCAGCCTTCTTTTTTGGCCCCTTCAGGTACTGGAAGGCAGCTTCAAGGTCCTGCTGGAGTCTTGTCTTCTCTAGGCTGAACAACACCAGCTCCCTCAGCCTATCCTCATAGAAGAGGTGTTCCAGCCCTTGAAATATTTTTGTGGCCCTCTTCTGGAATTGCTCCAAGGTCCCTTTCGACCTAAGCCATTCTATGATATCTTTTTTTTCCACTGCATCTCCTTCTAGCAGCCAAGTGGCTGATAGAACTTTTCAGATGTTGTTATCTCCGAGAAGATTCCACTTATGTACTGAAAGGAAAAACTAAACATGAAGACTCTCCATATCTTGCTAAATATTCCTAGAGATTTAGACTGGATGTTAGGAGGAAGTTCTTTACAGTGAGGGTGGTGAGGCACTGGCACAGGCTGCCCAGGGAGGTTGTGGCTGCTTCCTCCCTGGAGGTGTTCAAGGCCAGACTGGACAAGGCCTTGAGTAACCTGTGCTAGTGGGAGGTGTCCCTGCCTGTGGCAGAGGCTTGGAACTAGATGATCCTTGAGGTCCCTTCCAACCTTACCATTCTATGATTCTGTGATTCTATATGTAAACAGATTCCTTTAAAAAGGGGAGGGATTAAGTACTGCAGGAGGTTCCACTTCAGCACTTCTTCACAGTGAGGGTGACGGAGCACTGGAGCAGGCTGCCCAGAGAGGTTATGGAACCTCTGGAGACTTTCAAAATCCACCTGAGTGCGTTCCTGTGTGATCTGCCCTAGGTGATCCTGCTTTGGCAGGGGGGTTGGCCTGGATGATCTCTGGAGGTCCATTATAACCCCTGACATTCTGTGATTAGTTCATGAGCTAAGGATTGTGAAATTATGATACTATCGGGAAGTGCTTTTGTATCAATTTAATTAGCAATATAAAACCTTAATTTTTAATTTTCTTATAACCAAAATTAGTGCAAAGCTCACATAAGTAGAACTGGTCAAGATCTGCTTGGTGAAACAAACTTTTGATCAGAAAACCCTTATTCACTAATTTTTTTTTTTTTTGAGCTAGCTATCAGTTCTAACACAACCTTTTGTTTTTGGTGAGGTTGTTTCATGTCAAGCATGATTGAAACAGGAAAGTGAAATTGCTTCTCTTCCCAAACAAACAAATAGCTAAGGCATTCATAGGGGATGTGGAAAATCCCAGTGCAGATCTGTGCCCTCAATTTGGCAAAACTGGAATTTAAATCCATGTGTATGTATGTGATGTGTGCCTGAGGCGTGAGGCTGCTGAGTGTCACTCTTCTACTAGTTAAAAACAAAACAGCTCAGAGTTAACCTACTTTGCTGTAGAATCAGGTTTCCTGAAATCTGCCCAGCTCTAGATTTATGTAGCAGCTGTTGTCAGTATAAATTAAAGCACTGTAGTCCCATAAAATATTGTGCCATGTTTACACAGGTAAAAAAGGATCATACATAATGTGAAGGAGCAGAAAGGCTGCCTCTGGAAGCAGTCAAACCTGCTTGAGATGTGCACTGCATGTAGTCAGACCTAAGAAGCCAGAGAGGTGATTTAATGTCATTGGGTTTTAAATGTCTCCAGTGAAGCAGACTCCACAGCCTCCCTGGGCAGCCTGTCCCAGGGATCTGTCACCTTCACAGGGGAAAACCTCTGCTCCAGTTTGCACTCATTGCCCCTTGTTAATGAAGACAATTCAGGTAAAGCATCTGAAAGGTGTATCTGTATGGTGAACCCTTATCTACAGAGACTGGAAGATGCTTATTTCAGGATACTGTGCTTTCTGGGGAAGCTTGTAATGTGGAAACAGGGTTAGATGAGGAAGGTCAAAGAAAAAAAAAATAGATCTTCTGCTTTATTTTATTCTATTTTTCTTTTTTCTTGTGGCAGTCAAGAGAAGGATTTCTTTTCAGAGGGAACAACCCATAAATCTCCAATACCTGAAGGGATTCTACAGGAAGGCTGGAGGGGGAGTTTTCATAAGGGTGTCTAGTGACAGGACAAGGGGGAATGGTTTGAAGCTGAGGGAGAGTAGGTTTAGAGTGGGTCTTAGGAAGAAGTTCTCCAGTATGATGGTGGTGAGGCTCTGGAATAGCCTGCCCAGGGAGGTTGTTGATGCCTTCTCCCTGGGTGTGTTCAGGACCAGGCTGGATGTGGCCTTGAGCAATCCAGTGTAGCTGAAAAGCATTCCTGCCCATGGCAGGGTAGGTTGGAGTGCATGATCTCTGAGGTCCCTTCCAACCTTGGCCATCCTATGATTCTATCATCTTATTTTCTCTTTTTTTTTTTTTTAATTTAGTTTTTTTTTCAGGGGGACGAGTATTTCTATGGTAAAAGGAGTAAAAAGACATGTTACTTGCATTCAGCTTATCATTTTTGATCAGAAATTCATGTGGGAGAAATGTGAGTAAGATCAAACTTTCTGTTTTCATTGTGTGTTGGAACTTCAGGGCAGATCGTTTAGTAATGAAGAAGTCAGACTTGGCCTATAGCTAAAATATAGACTTAAGATTAGACTTCAGTTAGTTTAAAGCATAAACACATCAAACTTTTATACAAACTCACTTTCAGCATATGGCTGGTAAAGGGTATGATGAAAAGAGTGACCTGAGAAATCTGAAAACCTCTGGCACACAGTTAAAAATGGAGATATAGTGAGAAGTATGGAAAACCTAGGGAGACCACTTGGGGTTAATATTCCAATAAAGAACATGAAAGATTAGTCTGAAATTAAAGGCACTTTTCATATCTCTGGTATAGCTGAAGCAAGGGAAACAGTTGGTGAACGTGTCACTCACATTTTAGGCATGTCACAGCTGTCCACGTGCTTGCCACAACACCCTGTTAGATTTTCTTTTAGAGTTTTTATTATGAATATCAATCCTTCTTTTCATAAATGTAACCTATAAATGCCAGGAATCCCTTGGGAGTTTTCTCAGGCTTTATTTAATGCCCCACAAGAAAGGATGTAAAAGAGACCTTTCTTTTGTAAAGTGATCCTATAATTCTGTTCAATATCCATCATTTTCAAGGCCAAGTAATCATATTTAATGGATCCTAAATTACTTTCTGTCAGGCAAGGATTCCCTTGGTAATATTAACCAGTACAGAGGACTGACACTTGGAGGGCTAAAACTAAGAGGTTTTTTTATTGCAAGCAGCTTACAAGTACTTAGACAGAGGTGGAGCTCACATGCCCTGCAGTAGCTAAGGGTCAATGTTTCCATTCTGACCTCTGCTTTCAATGGGTTTTAGCTTGGCTATAAATACTCAAATTGGTTTCTGCCAAAAAGCAATGCCTAAGGTGACCTGCAAAGGGTTTTTATCCCTTACTGTGTTTGTCTTCTGTTTTTCCCTCTCTTTTTTGAGGCCAGGGAGGGTCTGTTACAGCTGGATTTCTTATATGCAAAGATGTCAGGGAGCAGCAAGGGCAAGAAGCTCTCTAAAGGCAAGTGAGCCAAGAGCCAAGGGTGACCCAAGGCAGGTGCAGGGCTGTGATTGCACTGACAAAGCTCCAGTCCCACAGATTTCAAAGAGGAGCAGCATGAGTTTGGTGATGGTAATGAGGGTCAGCCAACAGGTCAGGGGTTGCCAGACAAATCTGTAGTGGTGAGACAGGTGCAGGTCCAAGATGAAAAGTCAAGTTAGTGGGTCAGGACTGGGTCGGTAGGGTACATGAGCAGGGACCCTTGACAGGCACCAAAAGCAAGGGCAGGGCCTTGAAAGCAGTTTCTGAGCAAGGAGAGTACAACCATTCCCCTTAAGTAATTTCTCACACAAGACTTTTGTCAACAGTCTGAACCCAGATTGTGCAGCTGCACCATGTCTGCATTTGAGAACAGGCAGCCAAATCCCTTGCAGCAGGGGTATGGGGCTGCACTTAGGGTACCTCAGTGGATTATTTTTCACATTGATTGACTTTTATTGGCTGAAACATATAGGAATCCAGGTGAGCAGTGTCACTTCTAGTCTTTCATCTTGAGGTGGGGTTTGAGGGGAGGTCACTGTGCAAGAGGTAGCTGGGAAGGAATCCTCTCTAAGCAGCACCTAGAATTTTACCCAGGGAGCTTTCAGTAATCCATGAGTTACAGCACTGCAATCAGCAGAGACATCCTCCAGTAGATCAGGCTGCTCACAGCCTTGTTGAGCCTGACCTTGAATATCTTCAGGGATGGGACCTCAACTACCTCTTTGGACAATGTTCCAGTGTTCCACCACCCTCATGGTGCAGAGTTTGAAACAGTGATATCCAGAAATCCATGAATCTGGGCATAACAAAATAGCCTTTCAAAGTGCCACATCGGGCACAATGAAGGGAGTTTGGATATCTGGAAATCTATCGGTCTCTTTTTTTTTTTTTCAAGTATTCAAGTAGGAGGAAGCACTTCTGTTGACTGAATTACATGAAAGACTGTAAGCAATTAAGTTCTTTTTTAAAAGATAGTAGGATCAGTTGTGAAAGCATCTAAAGAATGTGGATGGTTGTAGGAGAGAAAAAGGGGGATAAAAGGAAATTGAGCCACACCAGCATATCCCTAGGGTTCCTTAGAGTCAGGACAAACAAGGCAGTGGGCAATCACTGCCACAAGAGAAACAGCTCAAGCATTTTCTGTGAAATAAATGCTCTTTACATATGTTCTTTCCCTGAAGATTTACACGAAGCCTTCTGGAGGTGATGATTTAGTGGATAGGTCTTGGGTGGTGAAGGGATTCAAATCTATTTTCTGATTTGGAGTGTCCAGGGGAGCAATAGTCTGTACTGAATGCAAAAGGCAAACAGTATCTATCTGACTTCATACCTTAAGGCCAAAATGGGCTTCTTTATGGGAATTTCAGCACCATTAAGGTTTTTCAAAAGTCTTTTACTCATTCCAAATGGAGAGGAGAACAAATGTAAAGATTGCTACAGAAAGAGGAATTATTATCTGTTTAGCTACACCTTCTTCATCACTGCATTTACCACTTTTGGCACTCTAAAGCACAATCCATTTCATGCACATCTTCCAGGAGAAAATCAATATGAAACTATAATCTGTGCTATAAGCACTGGCTACACTAAGCAAAAGAACTTTGATACACTGAACTGCTCAACCAAATAAATAATTTAGATAAGTGAGTCAATGGTGCTGAAAAGCAAGTCTTCATTAATGGACATCATTGCAAGAGCAAAGAAAGCAAAATGAATCATCAGTCCATTGCCTTTAATAATCTGATTAAAGAAAGAAGGTACTGAATTATTAAGAACAGGGGGGATGGAAAAGAAAAAGAACAAACCCCATAAAGGGTACCAGTTTGCAGAATGATGATGAAGTGAATGCTTTTGCTGCTCTGAAGGGGTTTGTTTTTCTTTTGATTTTTTTTTTTTAAACTCTGAGAGCTGACAACCATTTAGACCTTGACTCTCCACCTAACAAAATCATAGGCATGTCCTCCTTGGTGTCAGAGAAATCACTGATTTGTGATTCTCTGTGATTTACATATGAAAGTGGGTTAGCAACTGAATACATAGAAGGACTCTGAATCACAGAATTATTGAGGCTGGAAGAGACCTCTGAGATCATCAAGTCCAGCTTATGACCTAACACCACCACATGGAATAGATCATATCACTACGTGCCACATCCAGTCTTTCCTTAAATACCTTCAGGGACAACTCCACCACCTCCCTGGGCAGTCCATTCCAGTGTCTAATTACCCCTCCCATGAGGAAGTGCTTCTTCCTAACATCCATTTAAATCAACTCTTGGTCCATCTGAGGTTAACAGTAAAATTCAGACAGGCTCCAGGACTTGATGCTAGGACAGGAGAGTAACTTCTGCAGATTTTCTTTTTACATAGAAATAAAAAATGATTAGAATTGCAGAATTGTCAGGGTTGGAAGTGAACTCAAAGATCACCCAGTTCCAACCCTCCTGCCATGGGCAGGGACACTTTCCACTAGATCAGGTTGCCCAGAGCCATATCCACCCTGGCCTTAAAAACCTCCAGGCATGAGGCTTCCACCAGCTCCCTGAGCAACCTGTTCCAGTATCTCACTACCCTCATGGGGAAGAACTTCTTCCTAACATCTAATCTAAATCTCCCCTCCTCTAGCTTGGATTCATTCCTCCCAGTCCTATCACTACTTGACACCCTGAAAAGTCCCTCAGCAGCTTTCCTGTAGGCCCCCTTCAGATACTGGAAGGCCACAATAAGGTCTCCTTGGAGGTTTCTCTTCTCCAAACTGAGCAATTCCAACTCTCAGCCTGTTCTCATAGGAGAGGTGCTCCAGCCCACAAAATTTAAAGCCTCATGGCTTTAAAGACTAATTTATGATTATAGTAGTATGCTTTGAATCCCCCTTCTGTGAAGTAAATTCCTTCAGATACCTTACATTGCTTCAAGAAAAGGTGAGCTTTACTGCCCCTTCTCATTTGACTGTTCAGCAACCTATTGTTCCTTATGCTTAGAACAGACACTTAAATGGGATGTGCAGTTCAAAGATTCCCTGAATGCTCGACTGGCTTTGCTTTCACAAATGATCTGATTCAGCTCTCTGGATATAGAACCCCTAAGTAATTAGACATTTGAATTTAGTTTTAGTTTTGTGAGTCTTCAAAAGAATATTGTAGAAGGCTGAGGTAAGTCCTTGTCCAGGACACACGTGGAGGAAGATTTGCTCAGCTTCCCTTGGTTATCTCAGTACGTGCTTTTTACATGCCATTAAAGCATGATGAAAGGCTGTGCTGGGGATTTCATATTTTAATTTGATTTGATCAGTTGTTAACTTTTATTCCTGCTGAATTGAACATTCTAATAGCAAGGATAACCTCATTTGGTGTATTACAGAGACCTCTGTTATTATTATTTGAAATTCCGTTATATAAAAGACATACATTTATTTTATTTTGATTTATTTTACATTATTTATTTTACTTTATTTCATTATTATTTTAGTCTCATAAGGTTAGCTTGCTAAATTTACATTTACATGCTAGCCTTTGCTGCTTAACCACACACCTGTCCTTACCCCACTGCTGTAACCCCTGTCCTTACCTCACATTCTGCTGCCCTATATTTTGTGTTTGTTTTTTTTTTTATTTTTAAATTCCATTTTCCTGCATCATATTTAAAATGTATCATGAGCTCTCCTAGTAGGAACAGTGAGAATTTTGCATGGTTTTGGTAAGTATAAGAAAAAAATAAAATAATAACTGCACTCTGATCCCACTCATAGAAATTCCTGTACTGCCTTGCCCTCTACTCACAGGTAATTAGTGATAGAAGAAGAGGGAATGCCCTCAAGCTGCAACTGGGTAGGATTAGGCTGGACATTAGGAAAAAAAAAATCATGGAAAGAGTGGTCAGGAATTGGAATGAGCTGCCCAGGGAGGTGCATGAGTCACCAACCCTGGATGTGTTTAAAGGTCATTTGAATGTGGTGCTGAACATGTCCAGAGAAGGGCCACGAGGATGCTCCGAGGGCTGGAGCTCCTCTGCTATGGAGGCAGACTCAGAGAGTTGAGGCTGTTTAGTCTGGAGAGGAGAAACCTCCGNGAGAGGAGAAACCTCCGAGGTGGCTTTCCAGTACCTGAAGGGGGCTACAAGAAAGCTGGGGAGAGACTTTTTAGGATGTTGGGTAGTATTAGGACTGGGGGGGAATGGAGCAAAACTAGAAGTGGGTAGGTTCACATTAGATGCTAGGAAGAAGTTCTTCATTATAAGGGTGGTGAGACACTAGAACAGGTTGCCCAGGGAGGTGGTGGAAGCCCCATCCCTGGAGGTCTTTAAGGCCAGGGTGGATGTGGCTCTGGGCAACTTGATGTAGCGTGAGGTGTCCCTGCCCATGGCAGGGGGGTTGGAGCTGGATGATCCCTGAGGTGCCTTCCAACCCTGAGAATTGTCTGATTCTGTGATCTGGTTTAGGAGTGAACCTTGTAGAGTAGGGTTATCAGTTGGACTTGGTGATCCTGAGGATCTTTTCCAACCTGAACATTTATAATTGTCTGAAGAAAGTGCAGAAGCTGACTGCAGAGGGATGAGAAGAATGTGGTCCTCAGTAGATTTGCTCAATGTATGACCAGCATATCAGTGTCCCTTATCACCTGGTAGGTCTGTACCTGGGAAAGGAGCTGTTACAATCCTTTGAGTAGATTGCCAGGACAATCCAGTTGTGTTTTGATCCTTACTTAAAAGAATGAGGAAAGAGAATCTCACAAAATAGCTCAGGTTGGAAGGGACCTCAGAGATCATCTGCTCCAAACTCCCCACTATGGACAGGGACACCTCTCAGCTAGACTTGACTGCTCAAGGCCTCATCCAGCCTGGCCTTGAACACCCCCAGGGAGGAGCCATCCACAACCTCCCTGGACAATCTGTTCCAGAGTCTCACCACCCTTGTACTGAAGAACTTCTTCCTCAGATCTGGCCTAAACTTACTCTTTCTCAGCTTCAAACCAATCCCCCTTGTCCTATTGCTAGATAACGTGTAGTTGTACATAACATAACCTTCTGATTAAATGAAAGATGATTTAATCTTTGCACTTTGAGGATAGTTTGCTGCATCTAATAAAAACATGACCTCAGTAGTAATGTTACAGACATTTTCTGTTCTTCCTTTGGCAGGTCCTTCAGTTATGTGAACTCCAGAGCACAATGGTGACCAGTCAGTAGTTATTCCAGTCCTAGAGGTTGCTACTGACCAACAGCCCAAACTGAAGGTAATAAATTCATCAAAAGTTACCCATATCTTCAGGAGATTATCTGAAAATTTTATTTTGACCATCTTGGTCAGGTGGTGTATTTCAGAAAGTCCAGGAAAGTACCTATGGGCAGCTGTGTGTATGATGATAAGTCTTGCAGGGCTGAATCTCTGACTTTCTTCTGAAATCTTCAGTTGTCCTATGGGTTTGGACACCCAGTTATTTGAATTGAGGAATAAACAGCAGATGCAGCTTTTGGAATTGATATCTCTTAGGATTAATCTTGTTTATACACACCAGGCACTATGTTATATGAAAGGTAATTCAGAAGAGGAGATGTTAAAGGGGCTGCAGCAGCCTCGGTTTCTGTAACTGCTGCAATCTCAGAACCAGCTCATCCAAAATTAAAACTGATTGTCAACTTTATCATTCCAACCAAATGATAACCTCATCTCTAAATCCTCCTTTAGAGAGCAATCTCCTCCAGGAGCCTAATGTGTGGATTTTGGCAATTGTAGGTGAATCAAAGCTTGGGGGTACAGCAGACTGTTAGCTCTTCTCACCGAGTTATTTCATTAAGGTCTAACAGCCTGCGTTTCCCATGGCTGATGCTCAGTGATAATGTTTCTTCTATACTGTTTGATTTAAAAGAACAACCACCTTTGCATAACCTCACTGGGATTACTTGATCTAGTGGGCTCTCTCTAGCAGTGGGATTTTTACTTTCAGTCTGTCTACAGTGATAAAAATGAGCCTTCATGTCATACGGATTCAGCTTTTTTTTCATGCTGATCAGATGCCCCTCAAATGCAGGCAAGGCACAACAAATATTCATCACCAAAAGGCAATAATCTAAGACTTTGAATTACTTTAGCAATTCTAAATGCTCTCTGGAAAACAGGGATGCAACTGGAATCATAACTGAGACCTGATTCATCACATCTGTGTTGCTGAGAAGGAAAAATGGTCTAGAAAATAGCTTCCAGGGTTATGAGTGTGAGTGTGCCTCTGTAGGTGTGTGTGGGTAGGATGGGGAAGTATGAATCTGTGGTAAAAAGCCTTCTGATTCCTGTAAGTACAAGCTGCTGAGTAGAAAACTACCTGCAAACCTTACTGACAGGGAAAAATGGTCTAGAAAATAGCTTCCAGGGATATGGGTTGTGTGTGATGAGGATGGAAAAACATTAATCTGTGGTAAAAAGCCTTCTGATTCCTATAAGCACAAGCTGCTGTGTAGAAAATGACCTGCAAACTTTACTGACAGGGAACAATGGTCTAGAAAGTAGCTTCCAGGGATATAAGTGCAAGTGTGTGCCTCTGTGGGTGTGTGTTGGTGAGGATGGGTAAGTGTGAATCTGTAGTAAAAAGCCTTTTGATTCCTATAAGCACAAGCTACTGTATAGAAAACTACCTGCAAATCTAGCCAGAGATATAGAAACCAGATATTATTGGACAAATTGTGGTAAAGTTCACAGAATCACTGAAACATTCAGGTTGGAAAAGACCCTAGGGATCACCAAGTCCAACCAATAACCTTACTCTACAAGGTTCACCCTTGTTGAGGTCTCACAATACAGGATGTCATTTCCAGATTTCAAAGATCAGTAGTATTTTTTGTGATGTGAATAAACTTTTCCTAAGGAAGACAAAGGCTTAGATCAAGTGCTTAGACCAGTGATCATGCCACCTGTGATCCTTCCCTTCTCATCTCAGCTAGACATTAATGCTTGTACTTTAAACATATGAGCCTGCTTGAGTCACATTGAGCCCTTCTCAGGAGGTTACACAAACAGGGGGCCTGTTAATGTGACATTTATCAGCACACACACAGTGGTGGAAACAGTCTCAGAGAGTTTCAATAAATCACAGAATCACAGAATGTCAGGGGTTGGAAGGGACCTCAAAAGCTCATCCAGTCCAACCCCCTGCCAGAGCAGGATCACCTATAGCAGATCACACAGGAATACATCCAGGCAGATTTTGCATGTCTTCAGAGAGGGAGACTACACAACCTCTTTGGGCAGTCTGTTCCAGTGTTCCCTCACAGGGAATTTTTTTTTTTTTTTTTTATTCAGGAGACCACACACATGTCTTAAGTAATTGGTGGTAAAAACTTTCTAACAGTCAGATTAATTACAAGACCTACACGTTCCACTAGAATTCTGCAATCTGGTCAATTTGACACTCATTATTTAGCAATATTTTATTGTGTTTGTATGTAGTCACTATGTAGAACAATAGCAGCTAAGCTACTAGACAAGGCTGAAGGAGTTTGGAACTGTTCCATCAGCTGATATTACAGTAATTCCCATTTTTTGTAATCTATCTCAAATGGAATAAAACTGTCCAGTCATGCTGTGCAACAATATTTTCTGAAATATGCATCAATTCTTTTGGAGCCCTTTTGATTTATATTCCACATATTAAAGTGCTTTTCCAGGGGGAGGAAGTTGGAAAAGCTGGAGGGAAGGAATAGAATCTAGTCCCAAATATTTCACAGTTGACTCAAAAGGTAGTAAAGAAGTCTCTGCTGGTAGGTACCTCTTTACTCTGCTTTTGATGAAGTCATACATGGTCATTCCAAGCTCTCAAGCAGCCCTCATTTCTTCTAAGAACCCAAGCAGTTCAAGCCTAATGGGCCTGCTGCAGTGTAGAAATGACAAGGGGTGGGTTGAGTGGCTTCTTGCACAGTGTGATGTACTCATTGAAATCCCTCTCCTAACACAGCTTTCCTCTTTGTAAGACAGCCACAAGGAGAAAGGTGGAAGATGAGGCATAGGAAGTTCCATGGAAACGTGAGAAAGAGTTTTTTTCCCTGTGAGGGTGACAGAACACTGGAACAGGCTGCCCAGGGAGGTTGTGGAGTCTCCCTTTCTGGAGATACTCAAGACCTGCCTGGATGCATTCCTGTGTGACCTGGTATAGGTGATCCTGCTCTGGCAGGGGGATTAGACTGGATGAGCTGTCGAGGTTCCTTCCAGCCCCTAACCATCTATGATTCTGTGGTAAGTCTCCATTTCTGCCTCTGGGAATAAAGGCTATACAATATCTAATAAACTACTGCTGGGGCTTGATGTAAGAAAACACAACAGGCAACCAACCCAAAATATTTTTAAACCTCCTCTAAATCTTGCCAGCAAGGCAGTCCAAACCCTCTTAATATGTTGCTCAAAACTTGAAGGAACTCAAAAGTCCTGGCAATCCACGGTGGTGTCCTAGAAGTGTGTGAAGCTCTAAGGTCATAGTAGTTACTTTGTGGTATCTTCTGAGCCTATTTTCCAACTCTTCATAGAGTCCAGAGCAGTGTGTAAACACTCCTACATTCCTGAAACCAGGCAGCTGCAGATCAAACACTGCACACACAGCAGAGCTTTACAGGGAGTTGCTGGTAGGTCACTGATATGCAAAGCTAACCTGTAATTGTCTTCAAATGTTTCAGGACCATTTAAACTGCAATTCTACAGGGAAAGGAAGATGGAAGTGTGAAATCAAGAGTCTATGGGCCTGATGCATGAAACAGTTACAGACCATTTACATAGGAAAGGAATGCATGGAAATCCTTTAGAGTGTGCCTATATGATTTATTAAATTCCTTTTCCCCTCTGTAATTGGTTAACTGCACTTGAAAGGTGCAGATCCCAGAGAAGAGAGGAAAAAGCTGAGGAAAATGAGGTAGAGCATTGTAGCTTGCTCAAGATTTGTGCCCAGTAGACAGACAAAAAAAAAATAACTGTAGTGAACACAGAAAACATTTTTGAGGCTCAGTAGCCTGTCTTCAAAGTGCTTATTGACTATGAACTCACAAGTGCTCACAGTTCTGTGCTGGAACTGGAAGTACTACTACACTGGAACACCAAAAATACTTCTGAGAGGGTTTTTTTGTGTTGGTGCTGTTTCTATAGTAACTGCAGTGTATTAAAAACCCAGGAGTAGCACAGTGGTGATGATGAACTCCATAGTCAAAGGAAGATCCACCAAAGATAAACACATAATACTACTGAAAATATTTTATCCTATTTATTGCTCATACTTTAGCATCTTTTCTTTGTCTGCCATAAAAGTACTCATGTCAGAGAGTTTCACTGAGGGACAGAGGTTTATCCTCTGGCTCTGCTATTAGGAGTAGCCTGTGGAGGTCTGATAATCATAGAATCATAGAATGGTTTGGGTTGGAAGGGACCTCCAGAGGTCATCCTAGTCCAACCCCCCTGGAGTGAGCAGGGACATCCTCCACAAGATCAGGTTGCTCAGAGCCTTGGTGAGCCGAACCTTGAATATGTCTAAGGATGGGGCCTCAGTTGCTTCCCTGGGCAACCTTGTTCCTAACATCCAATCTAAATTTCCTCCTCTCTCATTTCAAACCACGACCCCTTGTCCTATCACCACAGGCCTTTGCAAACAGTCTCTCTCCATTCTTTTCTTGTAGCCCCCTTCAGGTACTGGCAAGCTGCTATTAGGTCTCCCTGCAGCCTTGCCTTCTCCAAGTTGAACAACCCAAGCTCCCCCAGCCTGTGCTCATAGCAGAGGTGTTCCAGCCACCTGACCATTTTTGTGGCCCTCCTCTGGACTGACTCCTTCACTTGCTTATTTTGCTCTGCCTCTCCATTCAGACTGGAAGTATGTTATCTGTGCTCTGACAAAATGCTTGCTGAGCATGTCTTACAGGTCAGGGTTCGGGATCAGAGATCACAGTTGGTCAGGAAGGGATTGTTTCATATTTGATGTGGAGGGAACTTCCCACCTACTTCTAGTGTAGCTTAATCAAAAACATATAATGAAAAGATAAAAGTGTGGAACCAGGAATATGTTCTGAATATGCTCAGTGAGATCCTGGAGTTAGTTACTACTCACTAACATTTTAAGCAGGGATTTTCTTACTCATTACAGGCAAAATTTTTTAATATCACATTAGATAAAACATTTTCTCTTTCACAAGGCAGGCTTTGAGCAGGCAGGGCACTGAAGAACCAGGCTGGATAAATGGTATGAAACCTTCACAAAATGTATGTGAGATTAGAACTTCTTTATGCATGAGTGAAAAATATCGCAAAGGAAAATGTAGGCAGATGGCTAAAAAAAAAAGTGTAAGAGAGAAGGGGAAAGGAAAGGGAGAATAGAAATATTATTTTTTAAAAAAAGTTATTTGATAAATGGATAGCAAAGAGAAGGGAGTCAGGAAGTTTTCTTTATTTGCTAAGAAAGGGAAACAGTAGGGCAACAGGAAGGCACTAGAGAAGGAGAGAAAAAAAGAATGGCAAAATCTCTCAGTATCCGTTGGTTCTACAGTCATGGCTAAACTCTAGAACTATGTGAACTGGCAAGTCTGGAGAAGAGAAGGCTCCAAGGAAACCTTATTGTGGCCTTCCAGTATCTGAAGGAGCCTACAAAAAAGATGGGGAGGGTCTTTTTAGGATATCAGGTAGTGATAGGACTGGGGGGAATGGAGCAAAACTAGAAGTCAGTAGATTCAGATTGGGTGTTAGGAAGAAGTTCTTCACTATGAGGTATGGGTGAACGAACCGGTCGCGGCATGAGGGTGGTGAGACACTGGAACAGGTTGCCCAGGGAGGTGGTGGAAGCTTCACCCCTGGAGGTCTTTAAGGCCAGGCTGGATGTGGCTCTGGGCAAACTGATCTAGTGTGAGGTGTCCCTGCCCATGGCAGGGGGGTTGGAACTGGGTGATCTTTGAGGTCCCTTCCAATTGTGACAGTTCTGTGATTCATCCAGCCTGGAGAAGAACAGAGAACCTGCATCTATCTATATTGCCATGGATTGTACTGGAGTCCAGCTGAAAAGGATAAGCTGAATGACTTTTGTGTGTCCTGAAGGGTGTAGAGGATGTGCAGGACAATCAAATCTGGACACATCCTGGGATATGTTGTAGAGATTGAACAAGTATGTACGAGAAGCATGAAAGAGTGAAGTGAGGTGTGTGGGTTGAGCTGGCACGGAGGTAGAATGAATTTCTGCAGATACCAAACAAATGGTTTGATTGTATTTATGATTTGGAAGATGAAAAAGGACCTTTTCTGCCATTGTTTTGCTTAGCAACAGTGACAAAAACAAGTGCTCAGCTGGGACTGACAATTGCTCAGCTCATTAGAATATTAAGAGAGAACACAGCAGAGCTCTGAGCCTGCAGAGCTGACAAAATCAGCTTCCCAACACACAGGGAAGGAGTGGTAGGAGTTTTTCTCTTTTTTCTTTTCTTTTTACCCCTTATTGCCATTGCTTTTGAAGAACTACCACTAGTTTTGACTAGCTACTTTTCTTGTGTCCCAAGTAAAGTGGCCTGGGGCACCAGGTTGGAAGGCTGCTTCAACAAACAATACAGACTAATGTCCATCCCAGAAGACCTGCTGTATTCATTTTCCTCAGGTCCTCATGTAGTCAGAGCAATGCAAAGGTTCCCTTGCATTCCGTGGCAGCCTGCTTTATTTAAGGGGGGCAATAGGACCAAACTGAGAAGACAGCCAAAGGAGCTGAAGATACTGTAGCTTGTTTGATTTTTGTGGATGCCAGAATCTATTTCTTAAAGTAGCAATTTGAGTAATTTCAAGACATTTGACTGAATTTCTGATCCAATGTTGCTATGGTAAGTTGACCCAGGTCAGCAATCAAGCACCCACATGGCTGTTTGTGCATCCCCCCCCACCTCTCCCCAGTGGGATAGATGAGAGAATAGGAAGAACAAAAGTGAGAAAAAATAGGTGTGAAGATAAAAACTCAAGAAACTGCTGAAGAGGCTTTTCTGGTGGCACATGGTGACACTGCACAGAGGGCCCTGGACTGGGTCTAGGCACATGCCACTGCACTTAGGACCATTCTGCCCCTTCCCAGGAGGAAGGACTTAGATGCTATGCAAACAAGGGGAGATTGTCCTAGTGGTCACTGAGAACAGGCATCATCAGTTGACTCTCCAGGCCTGATAAATAGAGCATTTAAAGCAACACTGACAGGCAGAGCCCTGTGGAATCTCACCACAGGTATTGATTTCAAGGCCTCCCTTCCTGATGGAGAAGTCCAGCTCCGGGCTGTGCAGACACCAGGACTGTGGGTGGCACTTACCCCACCCACGTTAGCTCCCAGATTCAGGCTGAATTTGCAGCTCAAATTTGACAGTGCCTGGTAGACAAAGAAACAGCAGGAAGGCAGAGCCTAGAAGCCTGCAACAGAACATGTTGAGGGTTGGACTAGATGACCTCTGGAGGTCCCTTCTAACCCAGACTATTCTATGATTCCATGTTACTTTGAGTCCTGTGTTGGCCTCCTTTCCTGCAGTTTATCAGCCATGAGCCATTGCACTTCACTCTGATGATCGAAGGGGTTGAAAACAGGATAGCCACCTCAAGATTTGACACCAAGGTCATAATGGCTTAATATTTTTTTTTATAGTTTTAAAAATTAATAGCAAAATGCCTAAAGAGGGGTAGAGGAGATGATTGCCCCTGCTCACTGCAAGGGGGTTGGACTAGACGGCCTTTAAAGGTCCCTTCCAACTCAAAGCATTCTATGATGTTATCACCTCACTGCGTCTCTTTGTTGTACCACTCCTTTCTGATTCAGCATTACTGTACAGCTGTCCCAGCAGCTGTGGCAGGAGCCATTCTCTCTGTGTTGGTCACAGCTGAGGGAGCAAGGCTGCTGCACTGTACAGGAGGATGGCAGATAAAAGAACAGTAGATAACCTATCATTGAATAGAACTCCAAGACCTAGAGTACACACCTGGTTTGTCTGTAAAACACATTGTAAGACAGAGAATGCATTCCTTAAATTGGCTACTTCCCTTTCCCAGAACTCAATTCCCTCACTCTCAGCTCAGATGCATCCAGAAGTCACAGTCATGAATCCTCTCCTTGTATCGGACATCTAAGCCAGGTTGGGCCCTGCACAACACCCAGCCCAGAGAAAGAGACACTGCTGTCTTCTCTGGTGCAACACCATTCAGGACAACCATAATACTGCAAAACTTGGAGGGATTTGTATCAGTATTAGCTGCTGGAACACTGTAACAATTGATCTGCAATCTATTGAGTTTCTGGTTCTTGCTAGAAGCTTTAATCCCTCCATTCCGCTTTGGGCACTCCTCAGACAGAGGGCAGGCAAGGGGAGTTCTATATGAGAGGGGTGCCACTACACTGTGAAATGAAAACAGACACATCTTAAAATCAATGGTTTTACTTAGCCATTTTGTTCTCTTTTCCAGTGGTACCAGTTATATTGAAAATCTATGAGCAAAGAGCTCCATCACAGCAACTGTACTGGGTCTGGCTGGGATTAACTGGAAGTTGCTTTCTTTATAGCAGTCCATATGGTGCTGCTTTTTTGGACTTGTGGCTTAAGCAGTGCTGATAACACTCTGGTCTTTTGGCTACTGCTGAACAGTGCTTGCCCAGCATGAAGGCTGTCTCAATTTTCCCCCACTCTGTACCCTCAGCAAGTAGGCTGGAGGTGGGCAAGAAGCTGGGAGGAGATATGGCCAGCACAGCTGACCTGAAGTGACCAAAGGGATGGTCCATAGCATATGGACAGTGCTCAGCAATAAAAATGGAGGTAGAGAGCAAAGAGAGGGGAGATTGCCTTCCAAGGTGGCTATTGATTGGAGACTGGCTGGGCATCACTCTGTCTGTGGGACATGGTGAGAGGCTGCCTTATTTTCACCTGTTAAATGCTTTGCGAGTGCAAAGTCAGAAAATGGAAGGGATTTTGGTTTTGTTTTGGTGGAAAGCAAACAGCTGATTATTTTATTTGAATGGTGGTGTGGATTTTAATTCAGCAAAGGCATAAAGTATGTTGGTAAATTGTGAGTGTGTGTAGGTGGGTGTGTTAGTGGGTGTAGGGAGCATATGGAAGAAGATGCAGCATGAGAAAGCAACCAACAGAAGGGTTTTAAGAAGTATAAGACAAAGCAGACTTCTCTTAGTATATTTTGACTCTCCTTTTGGCAATGGTTCATGCCACAACCTATTTTTCTCCCACCCTCCTGCTCGATAAATTGTACTCAGATCTCTTTATGTTTGCTGGGATCGTAATCCTTCTATTATAGCTGTAGGACCAAAAAAGGTAACACAAAAAATGTTATCAGGAATACAAAATTCACAAAACTCCCTTAGTTTGCAGTGCAGAAGGCTGTACAGTAAGATTTTGTGTGTGTGTTTGCTGCAGATGACACTCAGGCACTGATCAGGAATCGGTGATTACAGCAATCAGTGATCGATGATAGCATCAATCGCTGTTCACAAATACCGAGCCGCGGCTTTGCACAGCAGCCTTCAGCCCACTGCTCCAGAAGGGGCAGCCGAGGCTCCAGCTCCCTCCTCAGCCCTCTACAACACGAATCTCGGAGCTTCACACGGGCTTCGGGGCTTGCCTTTGCAGCTCCAAGCACCACCGCGCGCCTCCACCGCTTCTACGCGCCCCCGGCCCGGCCCGGCCCCG
>WBNM01043309.1:236618-283665 GCA_013399055.1 Ramphastos sulfuratus | reverse complement strand
GGGGGGGGTGTACACATCTCAAGTACTAAGGAAGAGCTTTTCTTCTTAGGAACAGGAAACAGAAGTCGTGATCCCAGTGCAGCTGGGTTGAAAATGGTCCCCTAAAATAAAGCACCTCGAGACCATGTTTAACTCGGGATGCAGAGGTGCCTTCCCCCCCTCCTTTGCACACCCTTGAGTCAGGAAAATGCAATATGAGCTGTGCAAACATGGCAGCTCCTAGGGCAGCTCCTCTGCCAGCTCCACTCACATAAGCCACATCTCTCCCCAACAAGCCCAAGCATGGCATGCACTCCCAGTGACCTAGCTTTCCCAAGGGACCATGGCTTTCAAGGAAGTTGGTTTGACCACTGCAACATGCTGGTAACTAAAGCCCTTAGTATGTGCCAGGTGGGCACATTCTCAGCTGGGAAGTTAGATAGCAGTAAGGTCTTTGTCTATGGTCAGCTTGCCTTGGCAGCATTATAGGAAGGCTTCTATGGCCCAGAATGGAAATTCTTTTCAAAGCAAGAGGGAAGGAAAAATAAAAGTCCCTGTGAGAAGCCATCAGGTAGATACTGTCCTCTGTGCTCACCTCAAAGTGCTCAGCTGACATCCAGAGAAACTATTAGGATCTCGAAGCTGAGGAAGAGAAGATAGGTTCATGGTCATATGGGGGTTTTCTGGGGGGGGTTGGGGGTATTGGATTTTTATCTGTTTCAGTGTTCATCCCCTTTCTCTGGCTGCTGTAGCCAAGCCAACCTTACCCTGACACCCTCTATCTGCTCACTCTGAAGTCACTCTGAAGTCCTTCATGTCGTGGTGCCTACTCCTATGGATTCAGTGCATTGCCTTTCACGGCCATTCAGAGGAGATGTGTGCAGAACAAGCATGTCCATCTGAGTGCATTTTGTGTCTGGCTGGCATTGCTTTTGTACAGTTTAAAGCTGTGTTGAGATTATGAAGTCAAGCAATAAAATAATGTCACGTTACCTTTTGCAACAAGACATAAAGTTTGGAAGCAAATGGTTCAATCTCTTTTCTTGAACTGAATGGCCCTTTCTGGAGCAGGTTGCACCTCAGAGAGAAGCACCTGCATTTCAGGCAGGCTGTGCTGACACTCATCTTTTCCAAGGAACATTAGGAGTTGCTCTGTGTGTTGCTCTGCATGTGGTCTTCCACAAGTTATGCCAATGTAAAGGTGAGCCTCCAGCAGAACCCAGGCAGACAGCTTAAAGGGTGCCAGCTATGCTCATGTCATTTTTTCACATTCCTGTGGAGCGAAGCAAGTTACTTCTACCTTAGTGGGAAGTGGCCACACTGCAACCCTCACTGGCAAAACAAACCAGGTCAGCAAGGTTGTTCAGGTCAGGGACTATTTATCTTTAGTGCTTTGTGCTTTGTCCAAAGACACTGCCAGCCCTCTACCAATTGTAATAAAGGTAATAACTTGAACACATTGCAAGTTTTTCATTGACAGAGGACACAGACTAGAGATTGGACTTGATGATCTCAAAGGTCTCTGCCAACCTCAACAGCTCTGTGACACTTATTCACAGAAATCACAGAGTCACAGAAACATTCGGGCTGGAAAAGACCCTTGGGACCACCGAGTCCAACCAATAACCTTACTCTACAAGGTTCACCCCAAACCATATCCCCAAGCATCAGTAAAAAATGTTTCCTAATGTCCAATCTTAACCTACCCAGTCACAGCTTGAGCCCACTCCCTCTTATTCTGTCACTATTTACCTCTGAGAAGAGACCAGAATCAACCTCTCCACAATGTCCTTTCAGGTAGCTGTAGACAGCGATGAGGTCCTCTTCTTTTTCAGACTGAAGAGCCCCAGCTCCTTCAGTCACTCCTCACAAGACTTATTCTCCAGGCCCTTCACCAGCTTTGTTGCATTCCTTTTCACACAAATGGCATCTTGTGGAACCCTAGGAAAGTGCAGTGTAACGAAATTATGAATCCAGTCATCTGAACTGAGAGCCCATTGCTAAGAAGCAGATTGAACCTGATGATACAAATGTCCTTCCCCTCCACCTCAGTCCTCATTTCAGTGTCTAAGCAGATGCCAAACATCTGGCTAGGTGTTGCTGTGTTAACAGTTGTCTCACACCTGGAACACTAAGCAGTAACAGTTATCTGAGTGGAAAAAAGAGTCTGAACCAGAAGTTCCAGGTTAACAGCTGCCTTGGTTTGAAAAGAGCCTTAAGGATTTGCTGTGGGAGGCAGAAAGTGAAGCCCCTCATACTTGGACTCCAGTACCTTCTCCAGTAATGCAGGTGACAACATCCCAAGGAAATGAAGAGTCACTGCTAGTCACTGCTAGTGAAAATTCTTTCTTTCGCTTTTTTCCCTCATTTTTCCTTGCTCAGTTCCCCAGAGGACTGCTTCTTGAGTCAGCTGTGTTGTGGTACCAGGTGTGACTCAAACTGCTTCTTGGCTAATGTTTAGTACATCATCCATAATTTTTCTCCACAGCCTGGGTAGACAAATATATTTCTCATTCCTGCCTCTCTCACAGGCCAAATCACAATTATTCAGACATACTTCAAGAAAAAAAACAAGCAAACAAACAAACAAAAAAAATATGTAATGGCAACTAGTTTAGGCTGTACTGGGGTGTTGTATTAGTTACTTCCAAAAAGTCAATTTTCTTAGGAGACAATGGTCTACAACTCGAGAGTGGAGCAAAGCTTGGTATCATCAAGGTCTCTTCCAATCCAAACAATCCTGTGATGTACCACTCAGCTTAGTGTCCTCTACAGACTTGCTGAGGGTGTATTCAACCCCACTATCCCTGTCAACAGTACCAAACAGTATTGGTTCCAGCATGCAACCTTGAGGGACACCACTTGCTACATGGTCAGGACACACAAGGACACCACTGTGCCTCCACAGAGTGTGGACCTAGTGCCACTTTCACTCTTTTCCTCATTTGCTCTAGTCTTACCCCAATGAGAACAGTCAAACAGGGACCAACTCTGATGACCGTGAGCCTTGGTTTCCACAGGAATTTGTAGCCAAATCTTTCACTGTACAGAATTCCATTCACGATGTGCCACCAGGATGGTGTCTAAGCAAAGAAACTCTGTGCTTGGCCAGCTCTGGCACCAATCAGTCTAGGGCAGAGGATGAGAGTTAAGTAAAATAGAGAAAAAAGAGAAAAGAAAAATCTCAGCAGGTTCTCCTGTAAAAGGATCTGGTTAAGCCTCTCTGCTTACCTGCAGCTTTACAGTTTATGTTTAAGGATCACCTGCTTAGGATCACAGAATATTAAGGGTTGGAAGGGACCTCCATAGATCATCAAGTCCAATCCCCCTGCCAGAGCAGGACCATAATCTAGTGCAGGTCACACAGGATCACATCCAGATGGTTCACCTGAGTTTGTTGCTGTTAAGGTAGGACTGAGGCTTGCAATCATGCCACGTGGATTTAGCCATGGTGTGTTGGAGGATGCAGAGACAGGCCACAAGAACAGCAGTGTCTCCTTCTCCTTGAATGCCCGAAACGCAGGAGAGATGTAGGAGAGTGGATTTGAAGCAGGGAATATACATTGCAGCACAACTTCCCCAGGAAAGCTATCCAAGCCCCAAACCACCAAAGGAGCCAAAGCCCAGCTTCACGCAGCAGGAGCTGGATAACTGTTGGTGGCTGGGGTAGAGCCCATCCTCTGAGCATCAACAAAAGTCCTCACTTCCATGGGTATCTGCTTCTACTACATCTGCACATGGAACTGCAGTTTGAAGGCTTACCACTTTAAACAGCTCACAGCTACAGCCACAGAAAGCACTAATAAAAGGGGCTCATGCTGCAGCTGATGAATAGATGCAGAGCTGGTTTCCAACTTTTTACGACATCAGGAACAGACTGAAGTGGTCCCAAGCCTGTGGCAAAAAAAAAAAATTGCTATATAAACCCAGGCCTTTGAAAGGTGTCACACCCACTGAAATTAATGAGCGCTGAGAGGCTGTGTACCTTGGGGGCTCCAGAACAAAACACTGAGTTCTGTGTACTAACTATAGGCTTTGTGCTGTACATACATACTCAACGCCCACACAGACATTCTCTCATCGCAGACTTAATTGTAAGCTAAGCACTCCCAACAGGAATGAAATTGAATGCCTGAAGAAAGGTTATTTCTTAAATTTATTTCTAAGATGCTCTGCCCTCAAGATACAAGTGACACATGTTCAATTTTTCCCCTCAATATCCACTCTCTAGTATGTATTATCTCTTATCTCTTCAACACACTACTTGAAAGGATGATGTGCTCTGCAGCACTTAGTCTGCTTCGGTCTGTTTCTAATGCTGAGAGGCTCTAACACACTCTTCCTCACAGACACAATTAACCCCTTTACTGAGGTGAATGCAGTGTAGTTCATCTCTGACCTGACTGTAGATGGAAAGAAAAATTATTGCTTCCCTTTCTACCTATTTTTCACCACTGTATGTTGCCAGAAGGATTGAAACTGAAGAATTCCCTGTGATGAGCCACGACGTGTATGAACGTGGACATGATAAAGTTAGGAGAGGAAACATTTCTTGGCTGTCACATGTGAGATCTTTAAATTCCTTCCAGTCAGGCACAGCTGCAGGCTATCCTCAAAACAGAGCAATGTGGAAAGAAGCCCCTCTTTCTCCTTTGCACTAGCTGTCTTCCAAGGAGAATTGGGTGTGAGGGTAGATCCAGATGTTACTGTCAGTGAGGTCAGAGGGGAAGTTGTAAGCATAGCTCACAGGAGAAAAAAAAAATTAAAAAATCCCTGAACTCTGAACAACATACAGCAGGCTCTCACATAGCTTGTTGTTCCCAAAGAGATCCTTCACACTCTGCAGTATGTCATTTAACATAAGGCACTGAAATCTTTTCTCCCTCCTCCCTCCATTTTGCTTCTCAGAGACTCCCTTTGAAGAAGTGGTCTCATCAAGATAGGAGCAACCTCAAAGGTGTAGCAAGGCTTTTAGACAGCACTGGTTGCTGGAGTAGAATCTGCAGGCTAAGCTACTTGCCCAGAACTCCAGCACACCTCTAGAGAGTTTGGTGGTTCCAAAAGGTTTCAGACACCCATGGTGTCTGCATACAGCCAGCATGAAACCCAGCTCTGAGCTTTTTGGTTTTATTGTTTTCCCAAACTCCTCCTTTAGAACCTAAGCAGCCAAGTCAGGCAGAGATTCATCACTCAAAGGCAAACCATTACAAACTGTACTGCAAGGCACAGCTCATTTTTAAAAAACCAAAGCAATGTGAGCTGAGAGATCTATGAGGCAACAGGCATGCACCTGAACCTTGTCCACTAACCACACTGTTAGATGGAAGTGGATGAGACTGCATTTTTTTAGAGGTCAGATGTAGGTAAAGTATGTTTGGTTTCTGTCAGGCTATGCAGCAGAACATTGCTCCTGAGGATAATCAATTACTTTAGGCAGATGAACACTGCCTAAGCAGTGGCTGGCTTAGACCCACCCAATATAGTGGAAGATCAGAGCATAGCAGAGGCAGAGTGTTAGACATCAAGTAGAGGGTTACAGATGAAAACGTAAGCATGTGAAGATTAACACAGGAGGATTTGAAGTTCCTACACTTGGATTTAGGGACCTTGCTTATGCTAATAACCTTGGTTAGATATTTATGACCTTTATTGTCTCAGTCCAGGGCCTTTTTCTTTGGAAGTGAGAAGATTAGCAGTGTCCCAAGTAATACCAATAGTTCATTAATCTCTAGAGCATTTCATTCCAAGTTCAGCTCAAAGGTCTTCACACTGCTTTGCTTTGTATGCAGCATCTGTAATCTATCTGGGTATTTACACCACATCACTGTTTCAAATGAACATCTACGTACAGGATGTCCTTTGACAAGCCGCTGAAATAACCCACTTCAAAGCAAGAGCTGCTTACTGGCAGATGGCACAACTTCACATCTCTTCCTACACAAGAAGCTCACAAACATCCTCTGTCATATTGTTGGCATTCTGGCCTAGTGGACAGCTGAATAACCAAAGCATGAAACAATGGATGTGCTGGTGTCTGGCTGTGCCTCAGTTTACCCTCTGCAGAGTGAGCTAATTGCAGACTACTGTAGATGGGCAGCACAGACAGGTCTCTAAGTAAGGTCTAGGATAATAACAGCATAGCAAATAACTCAGGCATCTTGTGAGAAGGGTGCTGCTTCAAACAGTGCATTTTAGAGACTGAGAGCTTTAAAATGGGTGAAACAGAGTTCTTAATTACTATTGAACATCAGAACAGAGCTTGTCCCAGATGACACTCACAGTCAACAACTTTCTGATCTAAAACAGACTTCCAAGGAAGCTACAGCACAGCTGAACTAGAAAAACCATAGCAGGCAATATGTTAAGGATTATTTTCTAATCATTCTTGTTATGAGCTAGCAATTTGTGACTGTGACAAAAAAACTCCATTTTGGGAGAGAGGATTTTGACTGGAGAGAAAATTTATGACTTTGTACACTAAGGGATCATTTCAGCTCTAAGGGGACCATAGAAAAACATGGGGGTAGCATCCTAAATGTGACATGCTGAAATCAGCTGGGGGGTTAGTGGATTTGTAATATGTGCTATTATCAAGGCAAAACCAAAAGGCACAAAATGTTTCTTTCTCATGGGCCAGCTTTGTGAGAGTGTCACATCCATAGAGCTACTACCATGACAAAAGTCCAAGTCCATCTTTCTTCCCAGGCAAAAGCACATAGATTACCATCTTGTGTTAGGAAACTCCCTCCATCACATCACAGTGAGTGGTCAGAATAAAGCTGTTGCTCCTCCCAAGGCACTGATAGCAGTAAATACCCTTTGAGGGAGGCAGTTACGTCTCCATTTCCCACCTGCATTTCATTTTCATTCTTCCTTACCGACCCCACAGATCCATCTGCCCTCAGAGGGGGTTAACTGCAAGCATGGCACATGGCATGCCCTGCCTGCTTTTCCTCCTCTATACAGCTTGTCTGTGTCTGATATCAACCCTTTGCTTGGTGCAGGCTCTCCCACAGACTCTGCAGGGACACAGTATGGCTGCTTTAGACAAAGCTTTGTTGTTTCTTTTTCCTCCCCAACCAGCTCACAGTTAATCCACAACATACTACAGCACTCAAAGGGCACCAGACTACTCACCCATAGGCAAGTGAGTGAAAAAATACAGGCTCACTTTGACACCATATCAGCTAACTGTCCAGATAACCCAGAGATCACCAAGAGCCCAGAGGACAAGCCTGCGGACTAGCAAACCCTGGGCAGAGCAATCACAGATCTTGGGGGGAGTATCAGTTCCAGGAATTTTCCACCCCTTTGGTGAGAGCTTGCATGCTGAAATTTAGCTTGAAGAAGGAAACAGATATGTTGGGGGGGGGGAACACAAAACCAGCATTGAATAAACACACCATTACTTATACACACTGCGAAGCAATGGGAGATTCGCAAGTTAAGCATGGAGAATTAAGTGCTAATAATCCAGAATGTATTCCACCCAAAGCTATTCTGTCACTAGAACATTTGAACCTGCTTTAAGGATGATCTAAAATAAGCTCAGGCACCCAGCAGCTGCATTCATACCCAGCTTTCCTTGGAGAGGGGAAATGGGAAACAGGCATAATTTTAAGCTCTACTCCAGGCATAATGCTGCAACTAAGATATACATACCAATAGTAGCTCTAAAGTAGCCTTCCTGAATGCAAATAACAGCATAGCTATAACCCCCTTCTTGGCCCTACAGCCTCAGGAAATTCACAAATTCCTAGACAAGATTATCTGTGTTAGACTCAGTATCTGAGGTAGTTAGCTGGAAACTGTTTTGAAGTCATGTCTACTGCTAGATTGCAGGGTAACCATACCAACAACAGCCTCCTCTCACCAAGCCTGAGTAAATTCACTAGACCAGCCCCATGATGTATCCAACAGGCTGTCCCCAATGACCTCACAGCACTTGCATTTGCATGGCACAGCTGAAGCCATTCAAGGACCACTGAACTGCTGTTGCTGTCAGCATGCGATGCTTTGCTTGGGGCACGGAGAAGGAATGGAGACTCCAATGCTCTCCACACCAAAATACAAATTGCTTTGTCCACCCAGCTGCCAGCCCTGCTGGTATGCTCTGCATCAGGGCTCGCCCAACACAGAGCCAGACCTGCCCTCTGTCTGACATAGCTCACCATGGGTGGTCTCTACAGAGCTGCATGATAAGGTGGAGGCAGCCTCTTCTGTTTGGGTATTTACAGGGGCTGAAAGCCAAACTGGGAAAGGACTTGGTTACAGTGCAGCCAAGTGACTATGAAGTACTGCTTTAAAAAGCCACAAGGTCACCTTTGCTGACATTTGGATAAGGATTTTATAGAAGTCACAGGACTGGAAAATGGGCTTGTTGTGCCTACTATCACCAGGGAGGGAAGAGTTTGTGCTGGTCAAGGAGGTTGCATTGTTGTAACTCTGTCCTGCTTATAAATGCTCATTTATCAGACTGCTGGATAAAAGATGCTGCTTGAGATTCCTCTTCTCACTTACTGTAGTTCCAGGTAACTCCCTTGCCAGCACACTTTGACAAGATTTAACAGCCCCCTACTTAGCAGCAATCTCCAGGTGCCACATCCCTGCCCAGTCTGGCCTCTGGCTCGGTTAAACTTTGTTTCACAGCCACACTTCATTGAAGCACAGTATGAGAACTAATACATATAATCCTTCCAAATGAAGAGCCAGCACACAAGTACACTTGAATACGAAGGGTCTGGAGAGAGAGAGGGGCTTTGCTAGTGACAGGTGTTGTGAATCTGATGCTTTCTGTGGAGATATCCATATGTGTATGTGTGCACTCAGTCTGAGAAGCAGCAGACTCTGAATGTTAAGCCCTGCACGGCCTGATCAAGCAAGGATGCAGCCTTCAGTGGACCTGAGAGGAACAGGTCCAGGAAGGAGGAGGACATGTTCTGATGCCACACACCTTTGGAAGAAAACATCATGAGCAACACAGTCTCCATGAAAGAGACACCTGGCTCCACCACTGGTTTCTTTTCCTCGGTGGCATAACACACAGGATGGGATTTGGCCAGGTGGTAGAGAACATAGGGATTGTGACAAAAGTAATCCACATCTGAAATCATGTGGTATAGGTGAGCATTTAAGTCTCCTTATTAAATTACACTGTCATATAGACATTACATCCTTCAGGCACTGTCTGTGCTTCAATACCCAAAAATAAGACATATGTGTTCAGTGAGTGTATCTAGACTGGAAACTTCCCTGCCCTTTCCTCACATCAGCCCAACAGGGACATCCAAACATGAAGAATGTCAGAAGCTTCATGCTAATGTGCTAAATATTTAACATAATTAGTCACTGGAGCCCCATCCTTTTCTCCCTCTGAGGTGACTAAGAGACAGATCACAAGATTATTAGCATGGTCCCCAGCACTTGGTGCCACTTGACTTTGGCAGGTGTATTGCAGCCAGGCAGGATCAGCAAGCAGAAGTAAAGGGACACAGGCAGTGCAGCCTGCAGTATTGTTGCATGCTGGCTGGGACTGACTTGCTCACTTGCACAGCGCCTGGGAAGCAAGGGCCTGCTCCCCAGGTCTGAGATCCTGATGAGTCACTGACATCTGACACTGAAGGCCAAGGAAATGCAGACAGGTCAATTACTTGGAGTCATGTGGAGCTCTGCCATGCAATGGAAACCATGGCGGTGGGAGAAGAATACTATGCCAAGTGCAAAGCAGCAAAGGTATTTTTCAACCTAAAGCAGGATGCAGGTGGTTAACCCATTTGCTGCTAGAGACAGCACATCAGCAAATTGTGGGAGTGCATGGAAAGCACAGGACAGACATAAGCCTGACCTGGCAGTAGTTGATGTGTACGTGCTGGAGCAAGGAGGCTGGCAGCCACGCAATCTACATCCCATCGTGTGACCAGGACCATGTGTGTGACATCAAATAGTGCTAACGGGCAGCAGGACTGGCCACAGGCCCCTGGGACACATCCTCCTTACGTAAGCTATTCCTGGAAAGAAAGCAGGAAAATGTCTGGGCTTATGCTGATATGGTTTATCTCTGCTAAGGGACTTCGTCCCATACAGGAACCAGAAAAGCTACATGTGCTAGTAGCACAGTGGGAAAGGTAACTCCAACAAAGATGTGAAATCAATATAGCATGGAGCTGAAAATTCCTTTCCCCACCATCCACTTTCCTGTAGGAAACTTCCTCTGTCCCAAAAGCAAGGACTGATGCAGGAGCTTTATAGGCTTACTCTGTGGGAATTGCATATCAGCACTGATAGTCACAGGCATGCTCAGTTCCCAGAGCAGCAAAGCTGCAGGCACATGGATTTCCCCACAAGCATCCCAATACACTGAACCTACTGCAGATAGCTCCACTGTTACTGGTATCTGAACTTGCTGGCTCATCTCAAGTTGTGCACCTAAAGACAAGGGGTAATGGGTACAAGTTGCTACTGGAGAGATTTGGACTGGAGAGATTTGGACTGAATACCAGGAAAAAAAAATTTCACCATTTGAACTATTAGACATTGGAATAGACTCTTAAGGGAGGTGATGGATTCCCCTACATTAGACAGTTTCAAGGTTCAACTTGGGAGGGTGCTGGGCCACCTCATTTAAACTCTGTTCTTACCCTGAAAGGTTGGACTAGGTGATCCTCGAGGTCCCTTCCAACCTGTTATTCTATGAACCTGTGAATCTTCACTGGGCCATAGGCACAACCAAAAAAGCTACCTCAGGCCCCACATCTGACCAGCACAGACTTAAGGATGGTCCCAAGCACACTGACACAGTAGGCTAAGACAGGGTGAAAGGTCACATTTATTCCAGGTAGCTAATAACCAGTAGCTAGGCACAATATGCAGTACAAACTCTTCCTCCTCCACCACATTGCTCTACATAAAAATATCTAGATGTGACTCCAGTCCTACTCAGAGTGACAGTGGCAGCTGCTGTAGCAGACCTTTTAATCCCAAAGTAGAGCCTGTTATCACTGGCAGGAAATCTTATTGTGCTGGACAGGCAATTCTAGACCTTAATTAAATAGGTTGCCCTCCCTGCAAAGTCAGACAGACTAGACTAGAGTCAGACGAAACAAGTTCCCTAAGCCAGGGACCACCTGGCTGTAACTTCATCTAGGTGACAGCATATGCTTTTGTGACTTGCTCTGAAAGGTTGAAACCCCAAGCAAGCTCCCAGAGGTAAAGTGAGAATTTGTAAAGTGCAGGAAATCAGAGACGCCCTTTTCTGGGAAGGAATTAATTCCTCTCCTTTCAGAGACAAACTTCGTGGCCTTTCCCCTGGCCAAAGACACAGCAGATCACAATGGTTCAGAACTGATTTTTAAGAGCTGGTGTCTCCTCCTCCGTTTCCACTGCACACAGTGTAGCAGGGAGCAATTTAAACCAGATCCTGATAGTAGCTCCTAACACAGAACCCCTCTTTTTCTTTCTCATGCTTGCCCTCGCACTATCTCTGTGAGATAAAGTACCTCTATAACAGATAAGAGCAATCAGGGTGACTCCATATATTCCTCCCCTGTAGCACCCCACTGCTGTGCCAAAATGTGACTCTGCCACGAATGCTCTAGACCCTGTGCAAATAAATACACCTTGCTTTCTGTGTAGAGACAGCTTGAGCACTTATTCCAGAGGAGACTGAGGCACCCTACTACTGGGGCCCTGAGCTAGATGATGGGGATAAAGGAAGAAGAGGGAAAGAGTACTCACTGTGGGGTATTAACTGCCCCTTTGAGTCCAGCCAGAGAAGCTGCACAATTCTCAGAGTCAGATAGTCCACGATGAACCCAGATGTCAGGTCAAGACTTTGCACCCAGAAAACCCTCCTCAGGCTCCAATCATTTCTGACTACCCTTTGGGCTGCTTTAAATGAAACATGGCTTTCAGCCTCTCTTAAGTCAATTCTTCCTCACTGTGGCACAAGGATGGGTAGAGGGCAACAAGCAGAGATAGGCACCTTGCTGCTGTGTCTGTCCCTTACGCTCCTCCACAGAACAGAGCAGCATGCACTGCACAGACACCTCAGCAAAACTGCAAAATAGTAGAGACCAAAGATTTGGTCTTCAGAGCACAGGCTGCCGTTGCAAGCTCCCTGCTGGGCTCATCGGCCCTGCCCTCCATTGCCTGAAGGAAGGAATGCACTGGGACCCAAGGCACACTCTACCTCCCCATAAAAAGAGCAAAGGGCCTTCCCTCACCACGTTTCCCCAGCATAGCAGTGGCTATGGCCTTTAGTCAGGGACTGCTTCTCTCAGCTCTAGGGCACTGAGTCTAGGCTGCTATTTTCCACTGTGAAGTCTGTTAACTAGGTCATGACCCTATGGTGACATCCGAGTGCCCCAGCGCCCCTGGCCGAGACGGCTGCCACATGCTGCTTGAGTCATGGACTGACCCTGCAGGATTCAAAACATCCTCCTGCTTTCTGCATCTCCCCCACTTCTCACTGGGGTGCCTGTAAATTTAGCCAGGAGCAAACACAGGACATTGGTGCATGTATTTTTATTTTCTGAGGCACACATACTTCAGTTCCCAGTGTAACAGATCTTCAGATGCGTAGCAGTGGCTACAGAAAACTACAGATAACAGGAAGCACTTCTCTATAGTTTTGCCTTTGTGAGTTTTTGCCAAAGTTTCTGAGCTGGCAGATCCTAGCAACTGGCTGTGTTCACCCTCACAGAGCAAGGTAATGTACTGGAAGCTCTCCACAGGAACAGTCTCACCTATGTGAGGAATAGGATGCTGTGCTCCTGCTCCCCATCCTGACATCCCTTTCATACCATCTGAGTCATCCCTTCACTCTCCCGTTCACCACACTCCTCAACATTGCCCTTGTTCCTCCATATCTCTTCATCTCTGGCCATTCCATCTGCCTCTCAGATGAGACTGAGTTTCAGGGAGGAAGAGGAAAAAAAAGGGGATAGGATAGGCAGAAGCTCACAGACAACTCTTTTATTTTTCCTAAGAAAGCAGATTATTTCTGTTGTATACATGAAGCCAGGAAACGACGGTTTATCATGGATATCGCTCTGAGTGCCTCTATGCTGCCTGGAGTGACTCTCGGCCTCTCATCAAAGCTTTCCCACACATCTTGGACAGCCAACTGTGAGAAGTCCAAAAGGGTGCTGGGGAAGCTACTCTAAGATGCATGGGCAGGCCTCCATTGTGATGCTCCTCGGTGTGTATGAGCTAACCCTGGAAACCGAACTCCTTGTACTTGCTGGCCATGTCGTTTCGGAACAGCTCCAGCGCCTTCTTCATCGCAGCCTGGGAATCGGCCCCGAAGTCTGCAGCGTGTTTTTCAGCAATGACCTTGATAATGACTTCAGAAATGAACTGTGAGGAAGGAAAGAGAGAAAGAGAAACTGAAGGGACACTCAAAGTTTATTTTCAGAAAAGTCAGACTGAGAAATAGGTTGCAGAGCCCGGAAATATCTCAGAGCTAATTCAGTAGCCCTTCTCACAGTCTCTGGAGAGACAGCAAGGTCTAGCATGTACAGACCCTGGGCTGGGCAGAAGAACTGGGCTCTATTCCTGGCTCTGACGCTGATCTGCTTCATGACCTTGAGTAGACTATGGCACTTCCCACTCTTTGTCCACCCCATCCAACAAAGCTGATAATTCATGCCCTTTATTTGTCCAACACATGACTTTTGTGGGTCTCAGTCTCCAATGGACCCCCCAGGGCTTATTCTAAATTGTATGTCCCTTGTGTCCAGCCACTGACTGTTCTTATGTAATGTAGTTTCTTCGGCATGCAGAGGCTGCGTGGGCTGGTTATTGTCAAGGGTTGTTCAGACTGGATGTGGTGTTTGGAGTGGGAAATGTAAACTTGGATGTTTACATACAAATCACATACCATGAGCCCTTTCTGTGCCTCCTCCTGCCTGCACAGAGAGAGCTCAGACTTGAGGGACAGCTCACTGGTCTAACTAGCCATCCACAAATAAAAATGTGAAACTTACTCATAGCTGTCTTGCACACATTCACTACACATCAGATACCAAAATTCCCTGCCCTTTTCCATACCTCCAGATATTTGACAGGGATTTTATGCTTGGTTGCATGGGTTTGAGCCAAGGGCTTCAGCTCTGCCTCGTGATTACCCTTCTGCTTCAGGATTTTGCCCAGCTGGGTAAGGACAGTAGCTCCATGTTTCTTCAGGTCTTCAGAACCCTTCATTTGATCAGGGGTCTTCAAGCCTTTGAACTTTTCAAAGCGATCCAGGGTCTCAGGGTGGTCCTTAAAGAGTCTGTGGACAAATGCAGAGGGACTTGTGAGACTTGAGAGAGCTGTCATCCAGACCAGAGCTGAGGTCCATCTGCTCCAAGTATTTCACAGTATTGGACAGGCAAAGAAACTATGACAACCTGCTTCACTCCCCAAAGAAGTCCCTGCTAGTAGAGGCTACTTTAACCTGAGAACACTGACACGTTAGATCCTTTTCAAATTACCACCATTCACGATCACTCCTTTTAGCACGTAGGTAAGCCAGGCAAGCACCTAGCCCTACTTTGAATCTGGTTTCAGTGTTTTTCATTCTTCTTTAGGTAGGATGTTCCACAGCCTGATGACAATCATTGCCCAGAAGTTTCCTTTCTATTTATTTTGTGCAGGCTAATTTCTATCATTGGCAAATTATAAAACACCTCTTTGCAGAGCAGAAGTTCCTGACATAGCTCCCCCAAGGGTTGCACCAACTTAATCCCATCCTCTTACACGTGTTATAACATCATCACTGCCCTTTTCCATTGCCCTGGCTGTGACAGAAACAATGCCCTGAACATGTCCAACTAAAGGAACGGAGCAAGTGTCCATAGTTTGTTTACATAGCTCTGCTAACACTTTAGCACCAGTCCACTGGTTTATGTCAACTGTATTAAGACAGAGACAAGAGCTAAGGCTCATCCTGGTACTCAGAGGTGATTTCTTACATTCGTCTGAAGAAAAACCAAACCCAAATAAAACCACTTGTCTTCATTGACTTACTGTTGCTGGGGAGCTGTAAACCCCTGAACCCCTGGCTCTCACCAGGACCTTCTTTCCAGTTTATTTCTCCACTGATCAGGGAAGGTGTTCCAGAGGCTTCTCANAAAAAAAAAAAAAAAAAAAAAAAAAAAAAAAAAAAAAAAAAAAAAAAAAAGCAGCCCACACCCAAAACAGCCTGAGGTCTTCCTGTACATCAGCTGGATGGGAGAAGTCACTGTGCCTCCACTCTCTGACCATAGACATGGAGAAGTTTAGTTCCTGCCTTTTTTCCCCCACCCATCATCTCAGCTGCCAGCAGCATGATTCCTCCATCAGGAGCCATGGCACTTCAGTGTCCTTGGGAGCAAGTGGGTAACAAGAGTGTTGGGCCTTCAGGCATGCTGTTGCCATGCCATGCAGTGCTATACACAGGCACTATGATCCTGGAATGGAAATGGAATCAGCAAGGTCAAGAGTGGCTAAAAGACACAGTAGGACAAGGGAGGTTATTCTTCCCCTGTATGCAGCACTGGTCAGCCCATACCTTGAGTCCTGTGTCCAGTTCTGAGCCCCTCAATTAAAGAGAGATGTTGAGGTGCTGGAACATATCCAGAGTAGGGAGATGAAGCTGGTGAGGGGCCTGGAGCACAGCCCTGTGAGGAGAAGCTGAGGGAGCTGGGGGTGTGCAGCCTGCAGAAGAGGAGGCTCAGGGGAGACCTCATTGCTCTCTACAACTACCCGAAAGGAGGTTGTAACCAGCTGGGGTTGGGCTCTTCTCCCAGGCAACCAGCAACAGAACAAGAGGACACAGTCTCAAGTTGTGCCAGGGGAGGTCTAGGCTGGATATTAGGAGGAAGTTCTTGACAGAGAGAGAGATTGGCATTGGAATGGGCTGCCCAGGGAGTCCCCATCCCTGGAGGTGTTCAAGAAAGGACTGGATGAGGCACTTAGTGCCATGGTCTGGTTGATTGGCTAGGGCTGGGTGCTAGGTTGGACTGGATGATCTTGGAGGTCTCTTCCAAGCTGGCTGATTCTATGATTCTGTGATTCTAAGACAAGAAAATATCATTCCCACTGCTTCCTCCCTGCTGCATTTCCTAGGAGGCAAGAGGCAGACACCACTGACAACCAAACCAGTAGAAATTTAATTCTTTTCCTTGCCACTGCTATGGAGTTGAGATGAAAAGGAGATACTGCTTGTCCTGATTACTAGGAGTGGTCTGAAAATTAGATGTTGAAAGACATCAGCTCCCTTGCACGAGTTTTTTTCAGGTATCTTGTCTCCAAGAAGCACAGTCCAAGTGGTTGAAGCACCAGCAAAAGCAATGTCTGTCTTTACATCCAGGGCCCCACAGCTCACACCTGTGAAGTGGTTCACCCTAGTTACCTGCAGTAGGGTTTGGAGCTCCACTCCAGGGGCTCAGATTCCCTCTCATGGTACAATGATTGCACAGCTGCAATCTGCCCTCACAAGTGTGCTGGTGCTGGGACTACCAAGGGTTGCATCCCATCTAGAACTGGTCATTTGTCCTGAATATGTTGCCATGAGGCTCACACTCTCCACTCTATGATTTAAGTATGGGTTACTACAAGCACAGGGGAAGCACAAGCTATTCTGCAGCAAAGGCATCCTATAGATGTGACCACAGTCTTTGCTGGTGTTTCAGTTCAAAGGTCTCCAAAGGGCTTCTGTACACAGGTTGTGTCCTACCCAGAGATATGAAAAGCTTTGGACCTTGAAATTATATGGAATTATTTCTAAAAATCTCCCTCCACTGTGTCTGTGGCTCAGTGATGCTTGCCAGATCACACCTTCCAAAGAGGATACACTCCTGAGACTCTCAAACACCTGAGGAGTGTTTGTTTGCTTCCTTTGGAAAACATCCAGTTGAACCAACAGTTTTCTAAACTTATTCCCAGGATTTGACACCTACCTAAGAAGTCTAAAGCAATGCACATCTGGACACATGTCTAAACTAAGAGCTCCCAGGCTTCCCTCATCTGTCCTCCTTCAGAAACCCCTTAAAGAAGAACAAAAGGCATCGGCTGGCAAAGTCACAGTGGAGAGGGGCATCATCTAGCTTTTTAATGCCATGCTTTGTCCTGTGATACCTGTAAGAAAAATGGCATTACCTTGTCAGCTGGAAACTGCTTTCACTATCCTATGGCCAAAGGACCCACCTCGCCTGTGGGGAGGGCTCAGGTTCCTGATACTCCTCCAGCATGCCTCCTCTGGACCACATGAGGGGAGAGCTGCTACGCAGCTGCCCCCAGCTCTCTCTTCCCTTTCAAACAGCAGCTGAACTGGGACATGATAAAAAAGGCAAATATGACAGCCTCCTGCTAGGAGTCATCTTTGGAAAAGCTTTTCAAAGCTTTTCAGTGGATTCACCTGGTGGTGTGGGTCTTTTCTTCAGCTGTGCTCAGGCAAGAAACCCCCCAAGTGAGTGACATATCCCTGCTGCTCTCTTCAGTGTCCATACCCTTCCAGCAGATCATACTGCACACAGGCTGAGAGGGAGATCTGGAGATATGCTCCTGGAAGTCTCCATCCCTGATGGTCTTGAAGGACAGGCTAGGATCCAACGCCCACTCAGTGTTGTTTCCCACTGTGCAGCCCTGAGACCCCTTCCAGATTTCATTTCTCTGACCTGCTGATGGCACCTGAGATGTTCCCCTCTCGGGAGATCAGGACTGCAAGGACAGTATGGTGGGTAGGGTGTCCTCTCCCCACCTCCCACTCTGACACCAGAATCACAGGGAAGTGAAGCAGAGGGAAGGATGTGTCTCATTTCACACCCGGGTCTCAAATTCACCATTAGAAGATGAATATTGCCACCTAGATTTCTGGCCCAAAAAGCAGGATGGACAGGGCTCTGCCAGGTGAGACTAAGGTGAGGAGAGGAAAACACTCAGGTACTGAAATACTGAAATCTGACTGAAATAGAAAAATTGTCCCAGAGGTGATTTCTCCTTCCTTATCTTCCCACATTCTTCCTTCCCTGCTGCAGAGCATCTAAAGGCCTAAGACACACAGTTTGCTCCAGCATTTCTCACCACAGTGCTTGGCCAGTGAGGACTCCAAAGCAGAGCTCTGTCAGCAGAAGCAGAGGGAGTGACAAAGTCCTACCATCTTTTGAAAGCAGCACTGGCCTGCTCCTGCACCCGTAGACAGATGGAGAGACAAAAGCCACTTCACATAGTGAGTAATTTTTAACCCAGAAACCACAGCAGTGGGAAAGCCACCACCCTACAGCAAAGGAAACAGCCTGTTGAAACAAATGCTGCCGAACAGAAGCCCCCATGCTAAATATTCACCTTCTCTCAACAAAAGCTCTCAGCTTTACTCTTAGGACCAAAGCTTCTTGCCTACCTCATCAAAACTTCATGCCCATGGCCGGCAATGTCAGACTCCACCTTTCCCCAGATGGTCAGGACCTGCTGCCATTCCTGATCACTGAGCCCCATGGTTCACTTGAAGGCAGATCCTGAGCGCTCCCAGCAGCCGTTTGCCTTTCCCCAAAAGGTGGCTGGAGAGCTCACCCCTGGGATTTATAGCCCCTGCTCACAGACCTACACCTGTTAATCGTCAGCTGGACGTCTTGCTCTGTTTCAAGCTTGTCTAACCTAATCAGCCTCCCTATTTTTTTCTAGGAAGCTATTTTGGGTCAGGTGCTATTGTGGGTGCTACTGATGGCATCATTTCTGCTTTTCGTATTGGTCTGGCACATGTCCTGCTCCAGACAGAAAGGGCACTGCTGAAACACAGTGCCAGGAGCCTGTTCCAGGTTCCCAAGGACCCAGGACAGTGTCAAGCTTTATGGCAGGAGATTCCTGAAGAGTACTGTCATCTGCAAGGCTGCCACGCCTCTCTTTCCTGGCCTGCCAAGGGCGGGCAGGAGAAAAAAGCTGGGACAGCCAGCAGCATCAACTCCATAGCTCCAAAGGCCTTTCCCATGCTGATTTCACTCTCTTTTTCCTCTAGGATGACACATGCCATTTAGCAATAGAGAAGAGCGCAGTGTTAGAAGAGACATGTCCTTAAGGGCTAACAATGTTCAAAGTGGACCTGTCATCTCCTCAGTCCCTGCAGGAGGGAGAAAGAGGCTAAAAGCTCTAATGGAGCCAGTTACCCCACACCTGCCTGCTGGAGTTCTTCTGCCTGGCTCTCTGGAGAACACCCAGGATCAGCCACTGGCTGAACCACAATGTTGGAGCCAACAGCTGTACAGTTGAGACAAGAGGGTACTTTGCAACAGGCCAGAGGTGCAAGGACACAGCAGGGCTTTGCACAACATGCACCCAGCCAGTGGTTAAGGTCTCCAGCTGCCTCTGGCATGCCAAGTATGAGTGTTGGGAGGAAAAGCCACTGGAATGACAGATGACATGGGTACGCTTTGGGACACCTCCCAGCCCCTCCACTCCAGGCCTGTCAGGACTCATAGCAGCCTGGTACACCAGCAGGGTCCTCTCCAAAGTGTGACTGCAGTCAGACCACAGCCCATTAACAAAGTCCAGCTAGCACCACTGTCCCAAAGCATGCACCTACCTCTGGACATTTCCAAGCAGGCGAGAAAACTCATCCAAGGGCTGAAGATCCCTGCCTTGGGAGTCAAGAGAAGAGCATGATACTTTGCAGCCCCCACTGCAGTGCTGCAAGACCTGCAATTCATTGCTGCCTCTGCACCAATCCACTCTCTGCAGAACCAGAGCAGTGTCTCTGCTCCAGCCTTGCAAGGGGACGGAAGTGCCCACGTACAGGAGTGATCAGGTAGCAAGGAGTACAGAGGCAGAAAGCTTCACATCCCTCAGAAACACACAGGTTTAATAGAGGGAATGGTTTGGGTAAGAAGGGTGGCAAAAGACAAGTGGAGGTATCAGATGGTGTTTAAATCTAGAGGTAAGGGAATTTTGGCTGTTAGATGTTGCAAGGCTCTGTCAGCCAGGTCAACCTGTGACCCTGAAGTCCTCCCCTTTTCTCTCCTCTATACACCAGTTCACATCCAAAGAGCCACATCCTAAATACTTACGAGGCTAAGATTTCAGCCTGGTTTACCTCTGTAAATGTCAAGCTGCTACCAACTACCCAAGCTAAGTTAAACTGATAGAAGAGAGCTTAAGACCTCTCTAACTCACTCCTTGCATCATTCTCCACAGCACAGGGATGAGAGGGGAGAGGTCACGTACCTGCAGCCTCACTCCACAGGCACTTTGAGCAGTAAAACAAGCATTTGCACCATCCCAGGCTCAACCTTGGGTAGGATCCTGAAACCTTACCATTTTACACCCATTTCAGACACAGCAGAAATGTGTTCCTGGTGCATGAGAGACTGTTGCTTATGCACTGAGCTCTGTCATATTCTCCAGGCTGAAACTACTCAGTTGCCATAATAACTTCATTTGAAGCTGGTCTGCTTTCCACTCTCTGGATATTTCCCCTGAGCCGTGAAGCCAACAATCCTGGTATGGACATTAATGTTAAATAGTCAGAAGGCTTAAAAAGAGAATGGGATTCCACAGTGCCTTTTTTCTTTCTTTCTTTTTTTTTCGTTTTGTTCCCCTACAGGAGTATTAGTAATGAAGTGAAATCATAAGCTCTTCTCCCTAGAGCTTAAACAAATTTGTCTGCAGAAATACTAAAAACTTCATAGTGCACCAGACTGCCCCTCAACCCTGCTGCTGTGAAAAGGACAAAGCGGTTTAGTATCTACAGACCTCTCCTCTCCCGCTTTGGGGCAGAATCCGACACTTGCATAATTATCTCGATAACCTACAGACACTCAAGATATCAGCTGCCCCCCCTAAACAGCCCCGGGCGATTCACACCCCGTTTCGAAGGACAGCCCAGCCCGCCTGCGGCACTCCCGCTGAAAGGGCATCAAACGCATCGTTAACGATTTGGGCCATGTTTTGGGGTGCATCGCCGGTGTGATGAGGTTGCTGTCGCCCGTTGTAAATCCCGCCCGGTGGACTGCGACCCTCCAGCGCAGGTACCCGCCCAGGAGCTCCCCTGCCCGGGCAGGAGGCGCCGCAGCCGCCCGGCTCCGTCGGTCAGGGCTTGCTACCATCTAGTGGCCGCGGGCGACAAAGCCCCGGGGATTGCAGGCTGTGTCCAAACCCCTGCCTGGTGTCCGCAGGCTCGGGAGGTGGCCGACGTGCAGCACTCATACTTCAGAGGCAGGAGATCCCAGGGCACGCAGGACTGCAGCGTCCCAGTGCCAGCAGCATCACAGGGCTGTCGCTGTGGTTGGGTGGCAAATGGCAGAACCCGTGTGAGGGACTTGGGTTTGGTGCAGAACATAGAAATGGTCTGGTTTCCTCAGAAAGGGCCTGTGCTGGGTGTGGCAGGACTTTTAGATTGCCTGGGTGGCTTTGTACCCAGTCTTGGGGCAGGTCTCAGGCACAGGGATGATGCTGTGTCTTCCCTCCAGCCTCGAGCACTGGAGATGGCTGGGGTGGTGGGATCAGGACAGAATAAGATCCCATGGGACAGCAACAGAGCCACAGCTGAGCCTCAGGGTACTGCCAAGGAGGAACATTATCCTAGGGGCTTTGTGGGGCTTCTGCTCAAAAATGCTCCAAAAGATGCTCAGGAAAGGTCTGCCCATCCAGCAGGCACAGCAGGCAGAGGATGAGGCACTCCTGGCAAAATGGTGGCTGCCGTCTCACCTTTCTCTTGCTCCTCCCTCAACAGAGGTCAAACTTTTCTACAGGTGTAAATTAATTTAGACCATGCTCCAATTCCACAAATGACAATGCAGCTTGTTTTCCCCATTCCTGAGGAACCAAAGAAATTCTGTGACTTGCTTGAACCTGCAGACAGGCCAGTGAAAAGAGCAAGGACTGGCTCTTGGGTATGGTTTTAGAAACACCAGCTGTTTGGTGGTTTTTAATATGGGGCACAGAAGGATTCACAGGACCAGGCACAGGGAGGGACCAGCTCCAAGTCACCTTGGCCACATTCATTTTTGTTCTCTTAAGAGTATCGCTGTTGTGAAAGGAATCCAACCTTGGCCTGTGAAGTGAACACCAGAGAGCCCAGCATTGCCTTGGCAGTTACCATAACAAATCACCAACAGCTTCTAGCCCTCAAGAAACAACCCAAACCATCTTGTATACTTGCACAGCAAAAGAATTCAGAGGGACAAACAGATTTTTTTTTTGAGCAATTTTTTTTTTCTTTTAAATGGGTCTTTTCTGGCCTGAGAGCAGCCAAGGGTCCTGTGGCTGGGGGCAGTGGCAGCCCCAGCCCCAGCAATGCCGTGACTCTGGGCTGTGTAAAGCATGGCAGGACACAAGCATGGCACGCACTGCTGTGCCAAGGGAGCGGTCAGGGGGAGGCTGGGGCTCTGCAAAAGCCGGGAGCATTATATAACACCACCTTACATAATTACCTATTGCATAATGGCCAGGGAAGGGCCCTCCGTCAGGCGGCCACCGTTTCTATGGCATTCTGCTGGTACACTCAGCTGCACTCGGGCTCAGCAGCCTCCAGCTCTGTGCAAGCGGAGAGGCAGGTGAGAGCCTGCACTCACGACGTCGTTAGCCAGAGAGGTAGGGGCAACAGTAACAGGCTCCTATAGCCAGAGCAACGCAAGAGGGTTGCGGTTTCTGCAGCTGTGCCGCTGACCTCGGTCTGGAAGACTGTCAGATAAGAGCACCGCAAGAAGCTGCATGCACTGCACGGCGCCCGCCTCTTGCGGGAAGCAAGGTGGAGTCTCACTGGCGGTGGCAGCGGCCAGATACCTTCCTGCCTCTCTCCTCTCTTCCTCTCGCTTTCAAACACTATTCTTAGCAGCTTTTGCAGGCAAGGCCTCTCGTACGCTGACAGATTTCAGCAGCTGAGAGGTGACCTGAGTCGCTTGCTTAAAAGGAAGAGGAAAGATTAGGAGAAGGAGATTTCAGCGCCAGGACAAGATCTGGGCTGTGAGTTTGCAATTTCACTGTGTGCTTATCAGTATCTCAGCATGGATTCTTTCAGGGATCGTGCCCTGCGCCATACAGTCAGCATTAGCTTACTTCACTTCAGTGCTTACAGGACCCAGCCTTTGATGACTATCAGCCAGACAATTTGTGACTCAGTCATTTTCAGGAAGGTGCACAGGATAACACGGGAGTGACCCACAGCAACCACAAAGTCATTGACGCACCTCACTACGTGACACTGCCCAGCACCTGGACGAAGCATTTATTTGGGCTAAGCCACTTGCTGCAGGCCAGCACTTGGATTCAGTGGGAGAATAAGGAGAAAAGCAGGAACGCAGCCCACAACCAGAATATTTAGGCTCCAATACAGAAGTTTCTGGGGCTGCATGAGCCCTCGCTAGGGATGCAAACCTCTGAAGGACTGAGGAAAGAGAACATAAAAGGACTGAAGATTTCTGTGGGAAACTGTGAGTGCAGTTAAGGGAAGGAGGAGTAAGATTGGAAAACAACAGGCAGATTCTAAAGCCCTACCCACCCCAGGAGCAAAGGGAGGAAATTATTTTTTGGAGGTAAGAACACAGATTATACCAGCAAGACCCTGGAGACCTCTAGGAATCAGTGGGAAGACATGAAGGAACTGTGGCATACAGTAGTCCCTTCAGCTGGATTAAACTTCATAACACTGTAATGACACACAGGGATTTGTGTGCTGCTTACTGAAATAATAAAGCAAGAGGGGAATTCCTCCCTCATCCCTCACTACCAGCATAATACCCTAACTAGAGCCTGCCAAGTGACAATTGGAAAAGCCAAGGGACAACTGGAAGGCACAAAACACAAAAAAAGTCACATATGGGCAATACCAAACGTCCCAATCGGTCAGCATGCGTGCAGTGTTGTATGTCTGCCTGACAGCTGCACTCTGTACCTTAGAGCTACAGGCGGGAGGGTGTAACAGAGACCCTTGCAGCATGGCTGAGACTGGGATTTCATAGAATCATAGCATTGTTTCAGCTGCAAAAGACCTCTAAGATCATCGAGGTCAACCAACCTAACACCACCATGGCCTTCATGATCAAGTTAGACTGAAATCCAGGCAACTGGAAGGGATGGCTTCTCCCATACCATGCCTTATGCCAGAGAAGGTCCTCAACCCCTCTTCCCAGTGCCTTGGGAATATGAGTGAAAAAAGCACCTTGCATGGTGACTTGCCCTGCACTTGGGGCATAGCTGAGTGCATTAGGAGTGGCTTAGATGTGCCTGCAAAGACAGCAGTAATTGCGGCATGGCCAAGACCAGAGTGACAGCAGCATCAGAGGTGACAGAGCTGAGCTGTTGTGCAAACAAGCACTTTTTCTGCAGCCCACCCTTCCTTGGGACACCTGTCAACACGTGGCCAGAGTCTACAGAGAGCTGGCAGTGCCTGCCTGCTGATTGAACTCTCTCAACAATGAAAACTTCTTCCCATCGGAGCTGTTCCTCAAGGAAGAGGAATTAACCAGGTCACAACGCAGCACATAGCTCAGCTGTGGGCTCTCAGTCTCCCTAAAAAGGGTGAGAGAGCCCATTGCTGCATGGTGAAATTGGGTGATACAGCCTTGTTCAACCCCAGCAGTAGCCCTCATGGCACCAGCACTTAATATGAGGCTGTGCTGTGTTCATAAGTTGGATTTGGAGGCGATCCCAGCAGTGCCTTCTCCACTCTAGCTCGTTAGGAGGGCTTGAAATAAACTGTATCAAGCAACTGGTCTGAGTATAAAGTAACTGCATTTATCTTTTGTTAAGTTTGTTTTGAAACCAGATCAGTTCTGCTGTCTGATTTGTCACACAGCCAGACTGACACTTGCTGACAGTGAGGAAGGCAAAGCTACTTATATAGGTATTGTGAAAGCAACACCCATCGAGCCAGCCTCCAAAACCCCAGGCAGCTTGTCTGACTGGTGGCACAGCACACACAGATTAGGGCCTGAGATTCATGGCATGAGAGGTAAGGAAAACACCATTTTGTACTCCCTTTGCTTGCAAAATAGCCTCTTACCCAGACAGCATGGAGCTTCTGCAAGATAAGAGCTGGTGGGGAAGGCAAGATCAACTCTTCTTTTGTACTGATGTTTACACTTGCCTTTCAATGAGCTCCAACAGGTTCTTGCTTCCAGGTGCAGTTGGCCCTTTTCAAAGTCCATGGTCTCATTTCAGATGAGCACTGCTTTAGGGAGGAGAGGTCTCTTTCTCTTCTGAAAAGCAGCACCAATTTAAGCAGTTCCCAATCCAGTAGTGCTTTCTGTGCTCCACCACTCTTATGGGGAATGCCTGCAGGGAGTCTGATCCCTCTGCAAAAAAATAAGTGTCATCTTCAACAGATCAACAGTGGGGGGTGGTGAGCACCCTAAGCTAGTGGCCTGGCTGCCTAAGCAGGGCATTTACCACTGAATTTGAGATGGGATCCCTGTCCTGCATCTCTCCCCCATTATTGCCATTCTCACAATTTCATCTCATTTTCATCGCTGTGCTGTCAACCAGATCTTTAGATCACTTTAGACCACTTTAGGGTCACGCTGGCAAGACAATCACAGCAGTGGGGCTTGACACTGGCCAAAAACACCCAAGTGCTGGAAGATCTTACCTATGCTGAGCATCCTAGTGCTGTGGTTACTTTGGTAGTAGCACATGTAAACCACAGCCCCCCTGCCAAATGCTCAGCCTGCCTAGCTCACTCAGATGTTTGGCATCAAGGGCATACAAATGTCCCAGGCTGGGCACCTTCAGAAAGCTCACCTGTAAGCATCTTACATGCACAGGATCCATGGACAGGTAGAAGCTCATCTAATCTCTTTCCTCAGCAGCACTAGAGGTAGATGCCCAGGAAAAGTTGTAAGAGGCAGGAACAGTCCCACTCCATCATGGCAACTTGAAGATAAAGGATTTTCTGAGGTTAGATTTGCATGCTTATGTTTAACAGCCTTAGGCAGAACTCTGCATGAGTTTTTAATTGTTTAATCCTCTTATACAATCCTCCCCAAAACATATTTCAAACATGGCAAATTGCAAAAAAAAAAACCCAACCTGCTAACTTGGTGACTCTACAACAGATTAACCAACAGGAATAGACAAAAATCTGCTAATCACCTTCTAACTCTTCACAAATGGCCCATTAAAAAAACAAAACAAAAATCCCAATAAAAATGAAGATCCATTACCCTCAAAGATCTCTGTACTGCACAGGGCTCCCACCTCTGGTCCCTTTCTAATTGTAAGTTCTCCACACATCCTGGTTTTGGTTTTTGTTCTTTCTCCTTCTGCTAAACACTCCAGTGCCGGTGGTTCAGCTGATCAGATCCAGCTGATCTGTGGCAGAGTCTTCCTGGGAATCATTTATCTCACCCTGTGGTCCTTTTATTTCTTGCCCCTTAGGGTGCAGCAGAAATCTTACCTCATGTGGCAGCTGTAAAAGACTCCATGAGTCCATGCTCCTTCTCTGGATTTCAGCATTAGTTATCTGTCTGTGAGTTTACAGCAAGGGCCAAAGCACACTGGGTTTATTATCCTCCTGAGCAAAAGCTCAGTGTTTACCTGCAGCTCTTGCATATCTGTACCTCACAGAGAGAAAAGTGTGCTGGACAGACCCAACCTCATGTGTTTATTAGGGCAGAGAAGGTCCAAATTAAAACAAAACAAAACAAAACACACAATCTAGGACTGCAGATTAAAAAGTCAGGAGAAGAAATGTGAGAAATGAGACTGCAGATAGACCAGAAAAAGCAGATAGACCTTTTGTGGGAAAACCCCCCAGGTGTTACAAATGTCTCACCCACTGGGCAAAACCTGAGCTAAGAGGGAGTCTTTGAGGCCAGGGGCAGAGTTTGGGTGGAAGTTCAGGTGGGAACATGAGCAAGATTTGTTTGGATTTTCTTTAAAACAAACAAACAAACAAAAGACTGGAGCCATTCAAGAGCAGGAAAGTGAAGACCTGCCCAGTCCAACGTGTGCAGAGTAAGCATGGGAAGCTGTGATTCCATATCTCTTCCCATTTCAGGACTACAGGTCCTGCTTTTGGGTGTTTCACTTTGTGGACAGAGATGTGCCTTTCATCTGCTGAGTGGTGAACCTGATGCCAGGGCATTTCAGGTGTTGGCCCTGCAGCCCAGCCCACTCCCTTGCCCTAATTCACTGGGATAATTAGTAGAGGACTTCTTATGAACCATGACAGCCAACCATCTCATTCCGGCTTATGCTAAAACCATCAGAGGATCAAGGCTGCGTAGCAGCACTGGCAGCCACCAGGCACTACACAAAGTACAGAGGAACGTCCACAAGAGGGAGAGTTGGTGCCAGTCTCAGCGGTGATTTTGAGCGGATGGCACTTTGCTACCTGGCAGTTCTAAGAGAGCTGTTCCACTCGCTTCACTCTTCCCCTTGCTTCATTTAGCTCAGCAGAAGTGTTTTGTTCTGGAGATACCCATTTCCCCTCTCTCCCAATAACTGGGATTTCATCTTCTTTGCATGGGATATGCCCAAAGGCCACCCCATGCAGGTGCTAGACGTTGCCATCAGAAAAGCACTGTGATTAAGACAATTCCTCTGCTCTCACTGCTGCTCTGCTCCCCTTTCCTTCCACTTTTGTTGTGCCATGATGAAGAGATGTGCCCTGTCAGGCCCAGCACAGGCATCCCGCCCTCTTGCCCAGCTCATCACCTGGAGGTGGTAGCCCACATCAGCTCCTCTGAGGAGCCCCATTAGCCTTCATGGACACATATACAAAATACTGGTTGCTCCTGCTGGACTCTGTGTTCAGCCTTAACGTCCCAGGGCCAAGACAGACTCCACTGTGACATGGGACTGTCAATCTGCTTTCCAAAAAAAGAGGTGATAGCTACCAACAAGAGCCTAGATGACAAAGCTTACAGCAAGAAAACACCAGAAGACACCAGTGATGCAGAAATGACACAGGAAAGGATGGACCAGGTGAGGGAAAGCAAAGAGACCTAGTGGCCAAAAGAAGTTTCTTCATATGCACTGATTTTTTCTTCATGGGTCTCTGTATGTAGCCACATCTGAAGAGGGTGGGAACAAGACCCCAGATCATGAGATGAACAGTGTGGGATGTCTTGCATCACAGATGATTATCCAGGGAGAAGGAAAAAAAAGAAAAAAAAAAACTCCAGGAGTAAGGTGATGTGAGGAACCAGCAGGTGACCCAAAAGTTACCTGTATGGTTTAGGGTCTGTGGAATCTTTATTGGGTTCACATGTGCTCCATAAACAATTGAGAGAGCAGCATCAGCTGTATCCAAAGGAAGGCAGAGCAGCAAGAGTTCCCTTCCAGAGCTGCCCCTCCCCAGCTGGAGCAGTATTTTCTGCAACCTTCACTTCCCCCGCCCCTCCCCCCCGAAAAAAAAAAAACACTATCCTGAGCAAATATTGACATTCATGAACATTTATGGGGCCTCAGTTCTTAGAGAATTACTGGCACAGGCAATTTCCTACCTTCTCCGACCATTCTTCTACTTCTGTTTTTCTCCTTGCCCCTCTGATCTTCTCTCTTGATCTCTCTGGTAATGTCTGGAGCTCTGAGTAAATGAGAGCCCCTCAAACCAGTGACCTTTATCCAGGCCATTCCACCCTAGAGAGATGTCCAGCCTTGGCTTACTTTCCTCAAATCAGTGTGGGCTGGGGACACCACAAGCTGCTCTGTCAGCAGCTCATCTCTTCCCTACCTCCTTCCAGCCATCCTCACATCCTCAGAGGGAGATGGCATAGACCAGTGGTCAAGCATGTGCAGCAGGAATGAGCACCTGCCAGCTGCAGGTCCACCTGCCTCTGCCTTGCCACGGTCCACACACCCTGCACTATGCAGCTTTTCCCAGGGTGACTCCTCCATACTGAACAGTCAGGGCTCCATGACAACCTCAGCTGGTATCTTGCTCTTCCCTTTTCTTCCCTGCTCTCCTCCACCAGGTTTTTGCCAAGACCTTCTCCACTCTGCAGCCTCTGTGGTTGGAGGTGGTCCTTGGTGCTAGTGCAGCATGAGCAGCAGTAGGATTTTCCCCGTGGCTCCACAAACAGCATCCCTAAGCCACCAAGTCCAAAAGCTTACAAGATACGTTTTGATGATTTTGCTGAGTGATTTATCAGAAACTGTATTGAAGCTCAGAGCATTCCTGGGGCAGTTTCCTAACCTGAAATCTTAGAGAAATGTATCCAGAGGAAATCCATACGACCTACAGCACCAGGATCACCAGAAGGTCCCCAGGCATGGCTCCTAGCAAAAAAAGAACTTCCCAGCCACTGTTAAGACTGACTGCCAGGGCAAGCCTTGCTTGTGCCCAGCTGGCTGCGGCACGGTGGCAGCAGCAGCCAGTGCTGATTGTGCAAGTGTGTAGGAGAAAATCAGCTCTCCAAGGGAAAGGAACAAAGCAGGGGAGCTGCTGGCAGAGTGGCCCTGGCAAACCAGGCTGCTGGCACCCTCTGGGGAGAGGGATTTCCAGCCTGAGGAACAAAGCTGTGGCCTCTTGCTCTGAAGCACATTGCACCTGCTAATATTAGCATTTCAGGCATTGCATACAAAACTGCCCTGGAAAGAAGCATTGACGTGAAAGTGTATGAGCTCCTACATCTGGCCACTGGACAAAGACCTGGCCTCAGAGGTGAGCATGGTCCAGGCCCAGCTGTGGACATGGGGTAAGCAGGGCAGGGAGAGGTCTACTAAAGGTATCAGCACACCTGCAGGACCTCCCTTTCAGAACATCCACACTACTGTGACAGACACTGCACACTGAGAAGGGGGGGAGGAAGTGCAAATCTACCGAAGACACAGAGAGTAGAGAGAGATGCCAGCTTCACTGCAAGCCAAAGCCTTAATCACTCTGCTCCAAATTATAACTCTCACGCTGGGCAAGCTCAGGCACACAGCTAGCCCTTTGGAGCAGCCTGTCACCATCCAGTGGGTGCAGAAATGCACAAGGTGAAGAACCAGCACTTAACACCAGCTCCTGCAATCAGTACAGCATCTCCTTCAGCATTACCTGCTCCTGTAGGGTAACCTGGGCAGGCACAGTGAGGCAACAGCATAAGCAGCAGCTTAGCAAATACAGCTGCCACAGGTAGCACATTTTAACTTGGCTTTGGGCCTGCTGACAGGAGACATCATAACCAAAACCACCAGAGGTTCAGAAGGAGAAGAAGAAAGAGAAGGGCCCTTGGCAGGGGTGAGACAGCAAGGTTGTTTACCAAACAGCCAGTGGGTATGTGTCATATATCAAGGCAGGAAAAAGAAAAGCTTCTACTGCTGACACAAAGTTACCTTATGTTGAGTGGGGTCCTTTTATAATACACAGTTACTTCATGCAGATTAAAATAGAAGTAATTAAAAGAAAGGTTGTGCTCTGAGGGAGAGTTACCCTGGCACTGATTTCAGGTCCATGGGGAAGCTCTCACTTGTAGACAATCCCAAAAGCCAATCCCCAAATTTCCCTAGCATCTTAGCTACCTATTGTGTCATTTGAAGTAATACTTTAGGTTCAGATTTAAACCTTTATCCTCCTTCCTAACCAACAATTTATCTCCAGTATTATCCATACAGCCATGACTCCCTGCCCTCGTTAACAAGCAAACATCCCCCTGTGTGTCTGTGTCACACTGCTCTCCGCTGAGCAGCATTTGGAATCCAGAGGCAGCTCCCTCCTGTGCGCGTCGCAGGTTCCCTGGGGCAGATTCCCACGCTCCGGCCAGGCAGGGCAATGTGCAGCGTCAGGCAGCCCGGAGGCAGCTGTGACACTGACCAGGACCTTGCTCTCTGCCCTGATGTAGGACCCGAAGGTCAGGGTTCAGGAGTAAATTAAGGGCTAGAAAAGACCTGCCTTAGGACTAGAGCTGGGAACAAGGTCTCCTGTGAAACATTTTCATCTGAACACAAAGTCAAACCATGCAGGCCCCTGATGCAACACACTGCCAGCGTGTCAAGAGGCTTTTGGCTTGCCAAGAACCTAAAAGAAATATTTTCATCCTGAGTGAGCCTGATATCAATATTTTCTGTCTTTTTGTTCCACTCTATCAACTCAAATGTGAACCAGAAGCTGCAGTTCTGGCCATTTGGGGAATGAAATTACAACAGGAGCAAATGCTTTCATAGTGCTTCAATGAAGTATGAAACTTGATCCTTCCTTCCTGTCTTTGCACATGTGTGCATGCATGATCAGCCTTCCTCCATGGCTGCAAGAGCATGACTTTCAACATGGACTCTTGCAGCAGGAAAATGTTAAAGCATACTGCCCCAGATCTCCATCATTTTTCATTCCTGTGCAGCACATGCAGCCGTGCCATGGACCAGGGCACTGTGTGGCAGAAATGCCTCCAGCTCTCCTACAGCACACAGGGGATGCATCATACCCACAGTCAGGGGACCCAGACAGCATCCTTGAGCCAGAGCATTGACAGCTTCACAGGGATATGGGAGCCTGAGGACACAGGGCTGAGGAGCCTGGCCAGGTAGAGAGAAGTTGGGCTGAAGACCTTTGCCTCTCTTCCATGCACACAGCTGCACTACCCCCATCATGGCCTGACTTAGAAACTCTTAGAGCAGATTTTTCACAGGGGGAAGGAAAAAGAAGGATATTTTACCAAGGCTAAACACTCACACCAGCTTTGCAGAAGTGTTTTGGTCCTTAGCTGCACATTCCAATCACACTTCAGCAGCCTAATACTGACTTCTTGTTCATACTCCTGGTTTTATATTATATATAGAGATATAGATAGATATAAAGGGGGCATTTGAAACAATCTAATTACAGTATAAATATTTTGCTTGGAATGAGCAGACATTCAAAACCATTTCCTGACATGACAGACGAGCTGAAAGGAGCTGTGCTGCAGGCAGTGTATGCTGTTCAAACCCAATTTAAAAATACATGTTGTAGGAGCAGAAATAGCCATGACCCCAGGCACAAACACAGCTCGGGGACAAACCTCTCCTGTAAAATGCCATGGGTGATTCTCGAGGCAGCTGAGCCTGGCAGCAGTGGAATTGCATCGCCCACCTCTGTGGGTGCTGCTGCGATAGCCTCACGTGAACGCCACTGCAGCAACACATGCACGTTCCCGTGGCAGGGCTTGCCCAAAGGGAACACCACTGCAGCAACACATGCACATTCCCGTGGTAGGGCTTGCCCAACGGGAACACCACTGCAGCAACACATGCACATTCCCGTGGTAGGGCTTGCCCAACGGGAACACCACTGCAGCAACACATGCACATTCCCGTGGTAGGGCTTGCCCAACGGGAACACCACTGCAGCAACACATGCACATTCCCGTGGTAGGGCTTGCCCAGCAGCTGCTCCAGTTTTGGGACCTCAGACTAGGTCCCAGCCTTTCCTGAAAATATAAAGGAAATTCCTGTCCCCTTATGTATGAGACCTGACCTCTAACTCCTGTGAGAGATCCAAAATGACTCTTGCTATCTTTGCCATACCTAAATTATTGTGACACCTAAATGACAGGTGAGAGCCAGGTAGTGTGGGAAAAAAATAACCTTTTCACCCTTAAATACTGAGGAGCTCATGTCCAAGTGTTCACACCCCAGAACTGCTGAGGAGCAGAGGGATGCAGGAGCAGCAGCTCCTGCTCTAAGCCCACACGGTTATGCTTGTTTGAGGTTAATTGGAATATTTTAATGAGAGAAATTAGATCCTTGGCTGTGAAAAGAAAATAATAGTGATGTCTACATCACTCATTGGTTCTGCCGAGGGACAGAAATAGTCAAAATATAAGATAAGGGGCACTTCTCACTTCTTTGGTCTGTGTGTATGGCTGCATCTTGCCTTAACTCCTCTGCATGAAGCCTGTGTAACCCAATCTAAGCATTTCCTTCTTAATTCCTTCTTGGCTTTTGACATCTGACCACCAGTGGGCCAGGTCTGAGAATGGGTCCTGGGTTTGCTGCTTTTAACTGGTGAGTAACTTTTGTAAGGCCAGAGAAGAGGAGAAGCCAGTCCTGTTCCCAGTGTGACTGGAGGGCTTCAGTTGTGCAGCACAGCTCTGGCTCTGGCAATACCCTTCCTGCACACGGAGCCAGGAGATCCCTGCAACAGCAAAGACCTAGAAAACTCACCATGGTTTTGGAGGAGAGGGCTGCTTACTCCAGACTCTGGGGCCTCTCCAGACTGCAGAAACATTAACAAAAGAAAAGTGATGTTAAAGAAAGAAACTGTAAAATGAAGAATAACTGTTCTGGGTAGAAGAATCCCAGAAACGTCCAGGCCCTGACTCTCCTGGGAGGTAAGACACAGTATTGAGTGTTCAGGGCACTGCAGATTCCTGCAGCCACATCCAGGCAATTCATATGCAGAGCAAGTGGAAGGGATGGTCTGTGTTCTGGGAGGAGCAGACCAAAACACCACTCAAAATCTGCCTGTCTGCTTTTGCTGCCTTGGCTCATTCTGTCTGCTCAAGCCCTGTTTTTCCTGTGGGTCATTACTTCAGGCACACTCCCAGCACATGGTTTCTCTGGCTTAGATGATGAAATGATGGTCTTCAAAAGTGCTACTATCTTTCCCAAAGCCTAGAATGAAGTTGAGGCCAGAAACACCTCTGGCCACAAAACTTGGCTTTGGGTATGTGAGGATTTTGTCCCACGAGGACTGCCTGTGGCTGAGAGAGGGCAGAAACAAAGGATTGGAAAAAAACAGTCCCTGCCCTGCAGCACTTTCTGAGCCACCTGCCAAAGAGCTGGGACAGCATAGAAGAGCTCAAAGCTCAGGACCTGGCCACTAGCAAAGCAGAAGAGAGGATACTCACCCATCAGCTCTTCTCTCCTCCTGGCAACTCTCAGTGTATTTTGGGCACAGATGTGGAGACTTGTGCTGGTAACTGATCTAGAAACATGTGGCCCCAGGAGACCTACATAGCTGCAGTTGCAGGGAGAGAATGCGGAGGTGGACTCACGTGGTGAGCAGTGTCTCCAGGGCTCACTCCAGGGATGTACTGTACCAGGGCTTGGCTGTTTTTCAAAACATGCCTTCTGCACGCCCAGGCTTGCTGGGATCTCAGCCTTGGCAGTGTCCTCAAGGCTGCTCTGTGCCTTTAGGGCCTCTCAGCTTTGGGAGTCCCCAGTAAGGGGACACAAAGTCAGACAAGCACACAGAAGAGCCAAGTATCTTCCCGCGGAGACCCAAGTACAAACCCACCGTGCAGTGCCCAGCTCCAGGTAGTGCTGGGTGCTGCTGCCTCACACGAACAACCTGGCTCTGGCCCTGCACCACAGGCACATGAGTCCATCCTCCAGTGCCAGTGGGCAGAGGGATGCTCAGCCAAGGTGGTTTACTTTTTTCAAGGTGTTTCATTTCTAGTGGAGAGGCCTGTGGGAAAACAGCTCCAAAGGACTCTCAAGCAGGATGAAAGCACACCAAAGATGAGCAAAGCTCCAGAACACTCGTTGATTTTTTTATAAGCAGGCTTATTGCCCATCTGGTAGGGGAGGGGGTTGGTTGCCTTTCCCAATACAGGAAACCAGGGGAGGCTTGCCACTCACCCCCAGCCACAACTCAAACCTTCAAATGCTTTTTCTCCCTCCAAATGGGAAATGTTTATACATGTGGGCAAAGGAAAACTATGAGCAAAGCTCCCTGAGAGCTGAGTGGTGATTCACCACTGAGAGAAAATCTCCCTGGTTCTATGCCACAGCTTCTGGTCGTACCTGGCCTGCAAGTCATGGCAGGTTTTCTGCAGGTGCCAAGATGTTCCACCCCACATGAGGTAGGGGCTGGTGTGGCTTTGAGCATCCCAGGTCATTGCTGGGAGCTATTGGATGGTCACCACACCACAGCTGACAGGTAACAGCATAAAGGCCCCTGGTACTTACTCATGCTGGTGTTGACAGGTCACAGCTCCGTATTGCAGGAAGTATTTAACATCACTAAGAAGCCTCTGGGAATGGCACATGTCATTCAACCCTGCACTGAGTCCAGGTACTTGCTTCTTTCTAGTCAAAGCTACTTGAGAGCCCAGGGCTGAATAGATATTTTGTACAGCCACTCAAGTGACCTGAATTGTCAGGCTGGGCTCTTTCTGGTCTCCCCCCTGGAACTAACAACCCTGTCAACCACAGCAGGACCTCGATCTTAACCAGGGATGACTTGGCCTCCCCACTAGCTGTCATCGCTGTTGCTTCAGGGCTGAGTCTCACTCAGTTTGACTCTTAGGAGCATGTTAAACTCATCTCTCTGGACCTTTGGCTGCAGCACCTCTCAGCACCAGTCACACCATGGTGTTAATGGCAAGTGAGGATGGATGGGATCCACACCAGCACCACAAACACCATAGCTGGTCCAAGGAGAAGCATTACCATGAGGCCACAGTCCTGCAGCCAGCTCAGCTGTCACCCCACAAAGCAACCGCACAAGTTCAGCAGCCACTGGCTTTCCCCCGCCCAAAGAGTTCACGCAGAGCTCTGCATGGGATAGCTTCCCTTTTCCCTTCCTACTCTCCAAGACCACAAATAGCATGGCATAGCAGGCAGCTCTCCTTGGTGCCTGCCTACATCTGTGCTGAAGTGAGCTGAAAGCCCTGCCCAGCCTCCTGTGCTGAGGGTACCAGCGGCTGCAGCTGCCCTTCACTGGAGGAAACCTGTCTCCATGCTCAGCAGGAGCCTGGGGACAGCCAGCAGCATCTCGCCCACGTGAGCTGCACTTTGCAGGAGCTATTTCTGGAGAGCAGCTTCTCCTGGAGCGGAGATGGCAGAACTGGGGTGCACCGCCCATGCACTGAAGCACTGTCTGTGCTGGAAATGCAAAGTGAGGCTCCTCAGCCTCCCTCTGGGGAGGACAGGCAATATCCTTGTGAAAATAAGAGTGGACTGCAGCACTCTGCAGCAGGAGGGCTCCAGATGAGCAAAGGCTGTCCGGATAGAATGTAAACATGCCAGATCTGCTGTCGTTGCAGAGCTCTGTGAAATTGGTGATTTGAGTGGAGTTCAGCTGGAGAGCACTGCTGCTGCTGTAATAAACAAAGTGACTTCGGGCTTTGACACTTCCTCCTGACACAGAAAAAGATGATTTGTGATTCAAAAGATGAGGAATTTATCATCAAAAGGAGCCGAGACAGAGCTCAGTGTTTACACATGGAAGAACAAGACAGGCAGCGAGAGCAGATGTATTTATACTCATCCATTAATAAAGGAAGCCAAGTCAACCATACCTTTGTGCTAAAGTTAGAGCACAGCACTCACCATGTCCTTAAAAAGGCAAGAAAGTTTCCGCAAACCGGGACAGCTGCTCCTGGTGCCGGCCCTGTGCATCCCCCTCCCAGCAGGCAGAGGCTCCAGGCACCAGCGCCCTGCAGCAGGAGAGGGGCCAAATGTGGCCAGGCTTCTCCAAGCAACAGGGCTGACGCCCAGAGTCTGATCATGGGCTAGTAGCCACTGCAGCTCAGGAGCCAAACAGTCCCCAAGCCACGTTCAGAGGCCTGCAGAGTAAGACTGTCTCTTCCCAGAAACAACACATTGTCTGCTTTCAACTCCAGTAGCCTTTGGTTCCCCACTCACAGGGCTCACACAGGCAAGGAGCCTTCGCCTCTGCTGCAGAAGAGGACTTGAGGGTATGCTGGTCACAGCACACTGGTGTTGGTCCTGTGGATGAGGATTTGGTTTGTGGAGCTGTCTCCATCAGCTAGCAGAGGGAAGAGGAGCAGCATCCAAAAGGTGACAAGGCTGGGCTGTCACTGGAGGGTCTGTGCAAGCCCATAGCAAACAGAACACCAAGACAGTTCAATCTCAATGAGATTAGCAATAGGACTGACCAGTGCCAGTCATTGAAGACTCCTAGATTAGAATTTGACATTTAGAAATGCTTCAGAAACAACCAATTGCAGCAAAGTCTTTTAACCCACAGGTAAAGTTGAAGCTGTCTGGCTTTACCTCCCAAGGGCTCGGTTATGTTTCAAAACCAATTGACAGGAAAGACCCAGGAAAGTCAGATCTTAGTTCCTTGCAAGGTGCTTTGAGAAACAAATTAATTGTCTGTCTTGACAAAGAGATGAGTTCTTACAGTTGTTTCCTCTTTCTGCCCCATCCCACTTCAGTTCCAACCCTTGAACTGTCCTGGAAGCTCTTCAGTGAACTGCTCTCAGTTCATCTGGAGCTGCAGGAGCCAGTGCTGGACATGTTTTGCCAGAAATGATCCTGCTTCAAGGCAAACTGAGTGACCACAGAAAGTACACCTTGTCTGAATCAAAATTGTGTTGCAGTTTTTTTTCTCCACATTCCACTGAAACAGCCACAAATGACAACCAACCCTGGCCTGTGCAGAGAAGGAAATGAGGCAAGCACAGGAGACCACAGATCACCTCTCACCTCCTGGGACACAATGAGGTTATTTGCTCCACATAATGCATTCCACCTCCAAGCTTGTGCATCAGCTCATGCTGGATGAAGATGCTAGTTGCATGAACTTGACTGAGCTTTGAGCAAGACATGGAACCAGGCGACCACTTAGTGCCATGGTCTAGTTGATTGGCTAGGGCGGGGTGATAGGTTGGACTGGATGATCTTGGAGGTCTCTTCCAACCTGGTTGATTCCATGATTCTATTCTATGACTTTCAGAGGTCTCTTTTAACCCACATGTGTAATTTTCTGTATAAAGACAGAAAAAGAAGCATGCAACTTTCCCTTCCACGGCAGCTCTAAAGCTTTCCTATCACAGGTACACTCAAGTCACTATCCTAAGCCAGCATAGTCAATAGCAGATCAGCAGCAAAATCCCCAAAACAGGTCAGCTTCACACTGGCACAGGGATCAGTGCATTTTCCTAGGCTTTTGGGCTCAAATTTCCTGATGCACCTTGTCCGCACCAGACTAAGACACAGCCTCAGAAGTCACACCAACCTCACCTTGAGCTCTTCTGCAAATTCAATCTGGATTTATAAATCATTTCAAAATAATCCACACACTTTCCAGCAAGTGTTAGCATCAACTGAATTCCCACCACACAGCTGCTAGTGCCACCAAGCAGTGTGGCACAGGGCTTCTTGCTCAGCAACCATGTTGGTGGATCTTGAGTTGGCATCAAGCCCTGCTGCCTGGAGCCCACACCCAGGCTGTTACGAAACTCTATTCTGAGGTACTTCTAGAAGCAACAGCGGTACCCTCACTCTCAGTGGGCACTGTGGTTTATGACCAGCTGTGACTTGTGATTTGTCTGCTGTTTATAATAATTATTCAGTTACAGAGAAGCAATTTATTAAATCAGCAGTGTCCGTTTCCTTAGCCAACCTGCAGTCCACAGGACCTGTATCAGCTTGCTTCAAAAAGCTCTACTCTTGCTAAACCCTTACTGAGCAGGGCAGTAACACTACAATATTACTGTGACAGAGTAGTGAATTTCCAGGTCAGTCATTTTGTGGCTTTGCCTTGAAATGAAGGTAGGCTGGAAAATGTAGAGAGGACCTCTGCTTCACTGTCGAGGCATACTTCTGCATCACCTCTCTCCCAGCACAGTGGAGCTTCATTTCAAAACCTCTCCTAGTCTCACCAATGCAGAATCCCTTATCCAGCTCTTCCACAACAATTATTCAGGGCCCATTTCCAGGCATCTAATTTTAGCAGTTACTGTTGAGCATCCTCTTGAGTTATTGTTAGAACGAAATGAGGATCATCTGACAGGAACACTGCAGCTCCTTGGTAAACACCAGGAAGGAATGCTTAAGGAGCTCACGTGCCTTCCTGCATCAGTATCAACAATCCTACCACCCGAGGACACACCTGGTCCCACCCCTTTTGTTCCTGGTATCTTGGATTTCCAAAAGCACTAAAATCCAGTGCTGGTCTCAGCTGTACTAGGCATATTTCACTGTATCATTACACTCAGTTAACAGTTTCCATAATTACTTGCAAATTGGCCTGAGGGATTTATTATTTGTTATGTTTAGGCTCATTTCAGTGGAAAAGGCATCTGATTATATGGATGTGTGTTTGCATGGCATCCTTCACTTGAGGCTCGCCAAGCACTCTGTAGAATATGAATGAATTTCTGCTTGTCTGCAGCGATGCTCCTTTTACAGGCAGGACAGCAGGAGCAGTGATTAAAAGACATGTCCCAAATCTCAGAGGACATTTATGCCAAGCACAGGCACACTGGCTTCCAGTTGTGTGTGTTAACTATTAAACCTGTGCTAACACAGACAGCAGGAGATCGGCTACACGAGGCACTATAGAACATGCTGATACTGTAATTTGAAATGGTTGCCTCTCCTTCCACACCAACAGGTTCAAATACAGATTAGGCTTAGAAAAGGGGGGGAAAAGCCTTGTTATCAAATACCAAAAGGCCCTTTTCTGCTAATCTGCAGCGATGGGAAAGAAAGGCAGGGAAAGGTGTGGGGTTAGGGAGAGCTCAGTGTGTGAAAGGCAGCGCTGGGATTTTGCTGGCATCACTCGCCAAGGCTTAGCCCTTTATCAGAGCTAAGAAGATCTGATCTCCCGGCTCATTCTTCAAACCAGCTTCCCTTCCTGGAGTGCTACCTGCCAGGGATGTGCACCAGCAAAATTCATCCAGAGGCAACTGAAAAACAGACAACACACAGGAGCCAGCAGAGTGGTGTTTCTCTCTTTTATTTAAAAACAGTGCTTCATTACCATTTGCAAAGGGTTAGGAAGGGTTTCCCCCCTTGCTTAGAGTTTATAAAAGCCAGCAACATGATCAATAATTTATACACATGGATAGTAATACAAAAAAAAGGAATAAAAGCTAAAGATCTAACTACTTCGACCTTCACAATTCCAGCTACTTGATAATAATAGGAATAACCCAATGAATACTGTATGGTCTGAAAGCTACTATACAATATGATACTTAACGAGGGAGGGCAGGAAGTTAGAGGCTGTCACAAAGCCCTGGGATGCAGATACTGCTTCTCCAGAGTCAGCAGGGAAATGGGACCCTGGGCAAGCGGCTGGGCGTCCTAGGAAATGATCCAGGGGAAAGGAATGCATCCCACTCGGGATGCGTCCTGCTCCTCGGCGGTACCTGGCAATGAGAGGTGCTGGGGAGACTGCGTGAAGGGGCAAGTCGGTCGCTGCCACTGGAGGTGCTGCGGCATCTCAGCCTCGCACTGAAAATCTCCAAGTCTCAAGTAAATCAGCCTGTGAGGTCAGTAAAACACTCCACCAGCTCCGTATCACTCTACAGCCCTGGTTCTCATTTACTATCAGCCCCAGGTTTTAGGCTCCAGCTATTTACAAGCAGGATTTTTCATATTAAAAAAAAAAAAAAACAAAAACAAAAACCACCAAACCAAATGATACCTCCTGGGGCAAAAAGAGCACTATTTTGTCACTTGATAATGCAGCTAAATCAAGCTGCCAAAACTACAACACACACACACAAAAAAAATACTGTGAACAGAAGAGAGAGAAAAAAAAAGGGGAAAAAAAAAAAAAATCAAGAAAACCATGATTAAAACTGAGACTACTAATGTGGGAGGCCAAATTTCTGTAAAAGATTTCACTCCTCAGGGAAGCAACAAGCCCCTCCACCAGCAGAGAACTGGGAATCTGGCAAGAGATTTATTGACCCACTTCTGAATGAAGAAAATTTTTTAAAAAGAAAAAAGAAAAGGAAGAATAATAAAAAACATTCCTAAGGTTAGCTGGCATTTTGCTGACTGCCAGCCAAATAAATACTCAGGTGGACGGCTTCAGACACCAGAAATCTCCTGGTGAAATCAGGCAGGATTTTTGGCTGATGCATTTTTGCTCTATCACAAGTTGAGAGGCAGCATGGGAAGCTTGTCTCCTGCACAAGCCTGGACCAGATGCAGCCCACTACCCAGAGAGGACAACTGCTGGCAGTGCTTTTAGCAGAAGCTACCTTCCAGGGTTAGCAGTGGTGAAGGAGATAGGACTCTGACATCCCTAGTCTTGTTCAGTCTGCAGTGATGCATGAGCTGCAGAGGGACAGAGGCTATCCTGCCAACTCCTGGCTAGAGCAAAGCGTACCAGGGAGAAACCCCAGAGCCTACTTGAAAAGGGCCCCATTTCGCGCTCTGGCTATCAGACTCCTGCTTGCCTTACTGACTGGAGTTTTCATTGTAGAAGAGAAGTTTACTGGGCTTCGAGGGCAGAGAGGGCAATCAGTAAGGTGGGGGTGGAGGGAAGGGGTTTCTCAGACATTAACATCACCAAAAATAGTGTTTTATGCAACAAAGAATCAAGTCTCACTGGTGTATACTACAAAATGTTTGACATTTTCCAAGAGCATGACAAAATAAAAACACAAAGAAGTTTACATTTGATGTTCATCTTGTTCACTAGGTTGGGTTCCCCCCCACCCCCCCTTCCTATTTTAAAACAGTGCAAACAGGTAACACACTTTAAAAATCACCCCTCTGCACCACGGACAGCAATCCTGAGACCCTGCCAGGCTGGAGGGTCACAGGCAGTAGGCCATCTGCCACGCTGCCTGTGTGCTTTCCCTTTGGAGCTAGACTCAGCAAAAGCACTCCCCAGAGCTGTTGTTTGGGTTTCCCTTTATCAAATTCCTAAGTGCTCCCCAAACCTGTTCTCCTTAGGGGCTGGTATGGGAAGATACAGATAGGGCCAGGTTGGGGAAAAATGTGGGTAGGAACTGAGAGGCCCTGCTTTCTACTCCCTACTGCCAAGATCTGAGTGCTGGAATTGAAAACCCAGCAGCCAGCATCTCTTTCGAGGCAAGGAAATAGTTCCATTAACCGTTTCACAACTAGCACTCAAGCCAGCTGTTCAGATAACCTTCCTCAGCTCTTACTGTGCACTTCACATCCATAGATCTCAAAACAGGTGAGAACAGGGGATAAACTTTCACTTCACTTTAGGGACAGGGAAGCAAAGTCTAGAGTAGCAAAATGACTGTTCCACGATAACCCTTGAGGATCACTGAGAGAGCCCTGCCCAAAACACAGGGCTCGGACTCCTGAGTGGACTCCTGAGCTAGCTCTTTCTTGCTGGGCGAGTCTGCTTTCTCTCAGACAATGAAACAGCCAAGCCACAGCTATTTGAAAACATGGCTTTGTCTATCTGAACTCACAACACAAGACCCACAGAACTGCTTAACCTGGGAAAAGCTGGCTTTTAGCAAGCTCATGGTGACCTCCACGCTGTCTCCAGGTCCCATCACGGCTTTTCTTAGAAAAGCTAAACCACCTACAACAGTGCAGCCTCCCTGGCACAGGAACAGTGACAACAGTTTGGTAACATGCTGGACATAAACATTACTTATTCCCAGTACAGAATATGCTATACCAGTAGAAGTCATCTTTGTACCAGCACAACTGCACCCACAAGGACAGACAGACCAGCACATTATATAAATCAATTCTTCAGTCCAAAATTTTATCAGTATAACACTATGTGCTGGCCAGATCTATTGCAAGACAGTACAAACAGCAACACTTAAAGAAACATATTTTCCTCTACATCAAGAAGAATCCCAGATGCCACCAGACTAGAAGGTGACAAACAGCAAGCTACTTGCCAGGCTGCCTCTGTAGTTTCCCTTGGAAAGCCAAGCCTTGCTTTGTGTGGGACCTGTGACTGCAGACCCATCTTTGGGACAAGCACTAGCTGCCATCAGCCAAATAAGCCAGGGCCCAGTTTAATTCATTAAGTGTAATTCATTTTTGCATAGGGAGATATAAGCTTTGCCCTCACTTCTTCAGAAGATGGATACAGCCATGACTTGGTTACTCTGAATTCATCTCAAGTCACTTCATAACACATCTGAGTGAAACCAGAGCTGTTGTTGGCCAAGAGGGAAGAAAAACTGAAGAGCTTCTCTGCTACGGCACAACTTGGGAAGCCTGGCTGCAAAATTCCAGCTGGCATGCAAATTTTTGGGAAGTCCAGTGCTCCAGAGACCTGGAAGCAGCAAGCTATCTCCAGCCCCTGGCCATGCAAGCATGCCACTGTCCCCTCTGAAGTTTACCGCTGAGAGTAGTGAGCCAGGCTATCAGCAAGCTGCCTCAGCGGGGATCTCACAGCATTAACTAGGGAGTTGAGAAGACACCAGCTGCTCAATGCAATGGAGAAGCCTGGCAGGGAGCAACCAGAGCAGGTCAGGCTTGGATACAGGAGGAATCAGGCTGGATGGGCTAGAGCAGGTATTACTTGGAGATTATATAGCAGGGGACCACAGCCCCACAGAAGCTGGGTGCTTCTGCACTAAACCCCTCACATTGCTAATATACTTGGGCGGGCTGAAGCTGCCATGCATAGACTGCTCAGAAGCAGAAGTGGGGCTGGCCTCCCTATTCCCAGAGAGGCCAAGTGGCAGAGGAGATTGTAGGCAGCACTGCCAAGTCAGGGGAGGGCACTTGGGGAGGGAGAACCCAGCTTTTCAAGAGCTGCAGTCAGAACCAGCTGAACTGAAATGTAGGGAAAGGGCAGAAGGGTGAGCAGCTGCCCCTGCCGGGCACTGCAAGCTGCACTTCTCTCGCTGGCAGCCTGCAGACCTGCTGCATGGGGAAGTGCCTGTGAGCAAGGGAAGGGATGGCCTCACTCAATCCCTTCAGCCACAGGAGGGTGAAACAAGTCCAGTAGAGGCTTTTGCTGCATCTCAGCTCCACAAGTTCCCTGGCTGCCCTGTGGTGGAAATGGCTTCCCTTGAATATGACTATATCTACCACAAGTCCTCCCTCCCCTACCCCAGCTCAGGCAGTAAAAGCCCCAAACACCCTGAGTCCCCCTCATTTCCTAGATTTTGTGAAAGCCCCAACATCCTGTTACCCCCCTCCCCATTTTTCAAGCTAACTAAAATATTTATATACAAACAACAAAAATATTGTCATAACAGCAACAAACCAAACTTTGGCTTGGGAAAAAAAAAAAAAAAGGGAAAAAAAAAGGTGGCCAAGAGGCTTGCAGTTTGGTGTCCCCCTTATCTAGCTCTCCTCCAGAGAATCAATAGCTTCAGGGTCTCTACTTTAACCAATGGCTTCCCCATTTTTCCCATTTGAGGTGTGCACAAGACAGGCAATGTGTATCTCTGGGGAAGAGCAAAAATATGCATGGTTGTGCATGGCTAGGCTAGGCCATCCCCCCCCAGAGCTCTGCTTGCTGTATCACTTAATATTAAATGCAGGAGGTTTCCTATTCTCGTATAAGAGGTGGATGGAGAAGCAGGTGTATGACAGGCACCAGAAAGGCTCCACCAACAAACCCATGCTCCAACCATTCCTCCTGGGGGCGGTGGGCTCAGTCCAGCACCAATCAAGGGAGTTGAGGCAGCCTAAGGAAACTGTGCTTCTGCATTTCTCTATCAAGTAGGTAGAGACCCTGTCTCTGATTATTGGGGCTACTGGGAGCACATTAGGAGCCAGCAGCTGAGCGGGGAGATCTGGAGAGCAGCAACTCCCCATCACAGTACAGCTCACGTAGTCATCTAGAAACACCAACTTTGAGACACAGCAAAATCACTGTACATGAGAGCAGAAGGGAGATGGTCTTAGGAATCATGGAGGTCTCCCCAAAATAAGTCTCCCTGCTTCTATATCTGCTAATATGTAGTGTCTATATGGACTGAGAAGACCAGGTGCATGACTGTCTATGAGAGGCTGGGCAAAACAGACCCAGGGGCTCCAACACAACTGTGTAAGGGCTTGAAATAGCTTGTGGTGGGAAGTTCCTATGAATTCAGATTTTGCACAAACTGCTCCTACCTCCCTTTATACTCCCAATGGAAACAAAGCTACTTGAGGATCACGTTTAGCTATAGAAGACCCTCTTCCCACGCACAAACCCACATGTTTGCCCCTTGCCTCAAGCAGCTTATACATGACTTGTTTTTCCTCACTTGTTATTTGAAACAGATTATTTGCAGAAGTGCCTGAGCAGCTCAGGATGAACAGGAGGAGAGACCCTGCACACTGAACCTCAGAGTGCCCAAACACACAGCACTGATGCACGGCTCTTCTGCCAGCTTTTCTCCTCTGCAAGGCTGCATGCACTTCACCTCTGCAAGTTTAACCACTTGCTGTCCACAACAGAGGTACTCTGTGTGATGCTGCACTACATCTGCCACTCCTCAAAGAAAGAAGAGGGAGAGAAGGACAGCAAGGGTGAAAGATCTTGAAAAGGAGGAAGTAAAACTAAGATAGTTACAGTCACCAGCAATGGACAACAATCAGCTAAAGTAAGTTGTGTGTGGGGTGTAAACGGCATCCTCATCAAATTCCTTTCAAAGTCTTGTCCCCTATGTAGCAGACACCAGCCAAAGTCTCTGGGCAGGTCAAGGGAATCTCTCATCAAGTCTAAAATCCTGACATTGCCGAAACTGTCCCAAACCTGCGCATGCATCAGATAGTGATAAAAACAAGGGAAGTCTCTGCATTTCTCCCATCTCCAAATGTAAATGACTGTTTCCTGCTAACATTTAGGTCCCAGCCACAGTCAAAGAGTACTTCCTTCTGCAGACCAGAAACACAGCAGGTAGAGACTTCTCCCTCATGTCCTCCTGTCTCACAGGGACCAAGCACCAGACCCAGGGAAGTAACTCTGTCTGCATGTTCCTGACTAATTGCATGATATCAGTTGCTTTCCTCATCACTTATCGCCTTTTCCGTGATTGCTAGGAGAAGCTATGCACCAACGTACAGACACGGAAATGCATTATTTTTACCACAGTTAAAAAAAACAACCCCAAACCGAAAACAAAACCCAAAAAACAAAAAGCACAATCTTTGGAACAAAAGAATTAAAAGGCAGAAATTTAAAAGGGAAAAAAAAAAAACACAAACCCAAACATATTCAAAGAACATAGTGAGGTATAAAAAAGTATTTTCTCTTTTTTTGTTGTTTTTTTGTTTGTTTTTTTTTTTTGTTGGTTTTTTTTTTTCCTCCTCATCTTGCTATAGAGTTCCTCTACTAGTAAATATTGCAATAGCCAGGCCTCATGAACTGGGGGGGCTGTCCCACTTGCAGGGGGCTCACGTCACTTCAGTAGGGGGCAAATCGGCTGTAGCCACCTCGGTATAAACTCGCCTGTAAGAATTAAATGAGAAAAGAAGTGGTTAGGAGCAGAACTGAATACACAGAGAGGACAGCACCCAAACACTCTCAGAAGCACTAACGGACATGGTCTGGCACTGACCCACCACCATTAGCATGTCTAAGAAGCAAGACAGAAGAACCTTGTCTGTGAAACCAAAGGCGTGGCTCAGGACATGCTCATAGCCAGCCAGCTGGAGGTGAAGTTCAGTATCTCCTGGTTGAAAGGAGCTCAGTACTAGAGAGGGGACTCATGACCCCTGTCTCTGAGTCAATTGTCTAGGCTGTCTTCTAGATAGCAGAGACCAGGACTTCTATGATGGTCCTCACCTCACCTTAAGGTAAAGGTCTAAAACAGACAGAGCAACTTGTTATCCTAGAAGTACTACTTTTCCTGCACTGATCCTGAAGAGAATCCAACGTGATGAGCTGAAGCTTACACAGAAATGCTGTACTGAAGGTATCTATAGCTAGGTGTCTTATCTTATTCCAGCCTTTGCAACAACACGGATATTGTGCCGGCTGGCAGATGGGCAAGCATGTGTTTTCAGCAAGCTGCTCTTCTCCCTTCTGATGCCAGCTTACCTCATTCCTACCCTTGCATAACTACTGCTGGCAGGCAAGACACCACATCCTTCCACTAGTGGAAGAGGGAACCAAGTGGAGCAGCTTTGTGGTAAGATGTCACGAGAGTAACTTTTTTCTCTTGCATCCCAACATGCAACAGAAGCCTTTAAAGTTGTTGAAAATGGCCAAAAAGTGTCTGGTGTTTCTAACTAGTACTAATTTTTGCTCTATGCACAATCTTCACAGAATCACAGAATTAACCAGGTTGGAAAAGACCTTCCAGATTATTGAGTCCAACCTATCACCTAACGCCTTCTAATTAACTAAACCATGGCACTAAGTGCCTCATCCAGTCTCCAGGGATGGTGACTCCACCACTTCCCCAGGCAGCCCATTCCAATGCCAATCACTCTTTCTGTGAAGAGCTTCTTCCTAACATGTAGCCTATACCTCCTCTGTCGCAGTTTGAGACTGTGTCCTCTTGTTCTGTCACTGAGTGCCTGGGAGAAGAGACCAATCCCCGCCTGGCTACAATCTCCTTTTAGGTAGTTGCAGAGAGCAATAAGGTCTCCCCTGAGCCTC